>PVJC01041747.1:0-15218 GCA_004026665.1 Murina feae
CCCAGCCCTGGCCACGCTCAAAAAAGAGAACAACATGCTGGGGAGGGCAAGAGTCTGAGAGATCAACATAGAGGGGGTGCCTGCTCCAAGCCTCCACGGTGTGCCTGGGGGCAGGCCCCCGGCAGGTAGACACACACAGGAGGACTGCTCCGAGCCTCAGATGCGGCTGGGGGCAGGTCCCCAGTGGTGACACACACACGCGCGTGCACACACACACACAGAAGGCGCCTGGCAGACTGGGGCCATCATAGGACATCCACTGAGGGGTCCCAGACTGTCAGAGGGCACAGGCCGGGCTGAGGGACTCCCTCCACCCTGAGTGCACAAATTTTTGTGCACCGGACCCCTAGTCAATAATAATAAAAGCATAATATGCTAATTAGACCAGACAGCCAAACAACCTTCTGGACATCCTTCCAGATGACCTTCCGGATGAAGCTGTGGCTGTGAGGGCCAAGACAAGCTGCCATGGCTGCAAGAGCTAAACCCCTTGCATGAATTTCATGCATTGGGCCTCTAGTATTTATATAACTCCAAAATGACATTATTTAAATTTGACCCTGATTTATTCATTTCTTTCTATGATTTTTCCGAAATAACTTGTTTTGTCACTATGAGTACTTCCAGAATCAGCTGAAAGCTCCTTTAGTAATTTTTTTTCAGTTTTATTAAGAAATAATGGACATATACAACTGTATAAACTAAAGTTGTACAGGTTTGATTTTTTTTTATTTACATATATTGTGAAATTATTGCCACTGTAGTTTCAGTTAACACCTACCATCTTATCCTATATAATAAAGAGGTAATATGCAAATTGACCACCACTCCAACAAACAAGATAGCCGCCCCCATGTGGTCAAAGATAGCTACCACAAGATGGCCAGCAGGGGAGGGAAGTTTGGGTGATCAAGCCAGCAGGGGAGGACAGTTGGGGGTGACCAGGTCTGCAGGGGAGAGCAGTTGGGAGGGACCCAGGCCTGCAGAGGAGGGCATTTAGGGGTGACCGGGCTGGCACGGAAGGGCAGTTAGGGGCAATCGGGCCAGTGAAGGAGCAGTTAGTTGTCGATCAGGCTGCAGGGGAGTGGTTAGAGGGTGATCAGGCTGGCAGGGAGAAGCACTTAGGAGCAATTAGGCAGTCAGGCAGGCGAGTGGTTGGAAGCCAGCAGTCCTGGATTGTGAGAGGGATGTCCCAGATTGGAGAGGGTCTGGGACTGAAGGACACCACCCCACACCCCCTACCCCCGTGCATGAATTTGGTGCACCAGGCCTGTAGTATAAATATAATAAAAAGAAAAAAAAGAAGAAAATAAATTTTTCTCCTTGTGATGAAAACTTTTTAGATTTACTCTCTTAACAACTTTCCTATGTATCATAGAGCAGTGTTAACCATCATGTTCTTCATTACATCCCTAGCACTTATTTGTCTTATAAGTGGAAGTTTGTACTTTTTGACCACCTTCCTCCAACTCCCTCTCCTACCACCTTCCACTTCTGGTAACCACAAGTCTGAGGTCTGAGGTTGTTGTTTTTTTTTTAGATTCCACATATAAGTGAGATCATAGAATATTCATCTTTCTCTGATACTTACTTTTAAAGCATTTCTTAGATGTTTTTTTCTCCTATAATAAAAATATATGATCTTTCCTTAATAACTTTAATATTTTATTGGTGAGATTATATATTTATGCAGAAAAATTACTTAAAGAATATAAGGAGGTATATAATGAATAAAAAATGATGGATGGCCCTAACTGGTTTGGCTCAGTGGATAGAGCATTGGCCTGTGGACTGAAGGGTCCCAGGTTCGATTCCAGTCAAGGGCATGTACCTTGGTTTCAGGCACATTCCCAGTAGGGAGTGTGCAGGAGGCAGCTGATCGATGTTTCTCTCTCATTGATGTTTCTAACTATTCCTCTTCCTTCCTCTCTGCAAAATATCAATGAAATATTTTTTAAAATGATGGATGAAAAAATAAATTCAATAATGATTCAAAGAGAGAAAAGTCTGTGACTATTGTGACCAAAGAAGATAAGAGTATTGGAGTAGCTTCCTCATATGCTTGGTATGTAGACAGAGCTGAACACAAGCAGGAAACCACTCTAACCAGCCTTTGGGAACCCGGATGAGTTAGATGAAGCTTGTGAAGTATGCTGAAACGCAGGCTAAACTTAGAGTTTAGATTCTAAAGTCTTTTTGGTACTTTTCTCTCCCATAAGGCCCTTTCATTCTGGATAAATATAACCTAAAACTTTTTGAAGGGAACAGCCAACCTCCAGTAAAGAGGAATAGGAAGTATATTATGCTTCTAGGAGATTTACTTAGATGTGAAAATGAGCCTTCATGCTACAAAAGCTGGCAGGAAGTTAGTTCTCTTCTCCCTCTTCTCAGGTACCTCCTAAAAAATACCTTTTGCTCTTTTTCCCAGAACAAAGTAAATGATGGGATTTTGAAATTAACCTGGCTAGTGTTTTCCCAAGGTAGGAAGTTAGCATTGAAGTTAATGAAGGGTCAGAGGCTAGAACTGGAAACCATCCTCCCTTGAAAGACATGGAGATTTCTAGTGTTTGTGAAGCTTGCCTATCTCTCCTCCCTGTAACCCATCTCCGCCTTCTACCTCTCCCTAATCTCCATTTTCCTACCTCATTAATCAGAAAAATCTGCTTTTTTCCTTAAGTAGACTGGGCAGGGTTGTAAATTCTTCAATATTGCAAACAAACTTGCAAAACCAAGTGACTTCTTTATTTCTCTATAACTGCTTTGATCTCCTTCATGAACCCCCATCTTAGTCAGTGGATGACTTAGACAGAGTTTATTCCAAGTAGATTTATTCCAGCCAAGTATTCTCAAATTCATTTAAAAACAGAAGCTATTCTTCAGCTACAGTATCTTAGGTGATGCAGAACAATCAGAGTTCAGTTACTTCATCGCTTTCTCTCAAAGAAGTCAATTACACTTATGGGAGGAGGATATTTAGGTGGCACCCCAGCAACTAACAGTTGTGTTAGTTGGAATCTTTGAGAAGCAGATACTGGAACAGAATAGGAGTTCAAGGGATTTATTGCAAGGCAATACCTATGAGAATTAAAATGGGGAGGAAATAGGACTGAACAGGGACAGGACAGCCTTCAAACAGCAGGTATGGTACTTTTGAAAGGAAGGATGGAAGGAAGTGAGGGTGGGGGGGAGGTGGGGCAAGGAGAGAGCAGGAAGATTCCAATGCAGATCTGACAGAGGCCCTGCCAATTCAACAGCAAGCTCTGGTGTAGAAATTATTAGCAAGGTCTCATGTTGGACAGAAATAACCAGGCCCCAGGATCCCTGCTATATTTAGTCATTGCAAGGCACTACCTGGGAAGAGGGTACTCTTGTCTCAAAAGCTGATTCTGAAGCCATTAAGGAAGCTGTCAGCTAACTGTACTTCTTGCAATGAAAGAGTCTGTCTTAAGGGGAGATCTGAGTAGTGTGCTGGCATTGCTACCACAGGTTCTTGGGATTCTTTGGGTTTTACTGGTCTGTCTCAGCTGCCTTCTCTTGACAGATGACACTTCTGAGGGGCAACTGGTGCCATTCCTAGGGAGTTTGTCACTTCTCTTTAATGAGGTTGGCATAACTTGGGATCTTTTCTTCTCTGTCTTGGTCAGGGCATTTTGAGTGTCCCTGGAAACGTGCCCACCCCTTGACTTTTAGGATGCTGTGACACCCTCTGGCAAGATGCCCAGAGAACTCTCAAATAAGTGTTACCCACCTGGGAGCCCCATGAGCACACATCATACATAAAAACCGACAGCAGCCGAGTTGCCATTTTAAACAGAGAATGCCATGTCAAATTTGAACGTGAACACTGTTTAGTGTAAGCCTGTCCCAAATATCGCATGACACATTTATACCAACCAAGCAAAAAGCTAAAAAATAAAGCACAAATTGACAAATAAAAAGGAAATTCATTTATTGATCCAAAACTCAAATTCAGCTGGTGACATCATGATGTATAAAGCATGCTCTCTAACCTCAAAATAACTCAAGTAATATGAGAACCTATAAAAATAAGCCATAGTAGTAAGAAATATAATGGAGATAAGTGCTTGAGGAAGATACTAGTAAGGGACCTACACAGGATTTCATATGGAACAAGACTGTTTGCTTAGTGAATTCAGAGCAGTCTCCATAGAGATGATGATGCTTATGTTCTAATGTGAGTTCAAAGTCATTCACAAGTCCAGGAGTGAAAGGCATTCTGAACAGAAGGATTAGCCTTTCATAGTGGCCCTACAATTAATTGCATGTAGGATACAGTGATGGCTTTGTGTCTGAAAAAGAAGATACAGTACGTAAAGGGTTCCAAATTTTTCTATCAATAATGGATAGCCAAACACAAAATTTGAGCAGGGATACAATACAGATGTGTATTATAGAAAAATCACTGAGCCAATTGGGTGCTTCCATGGTTCTCACACTTTAGGGGCATCTGAATCACCCTCAGGGCTGGTTGAAACACAGGTGCCTGGGCTCACATCCGGGAATTCTGAACCAGTCGGTCTGGGATGGGACCTGTGACCCGCATTTATAAGATCTCAGGTGATGTTGATGTTGCAAGTCTCAGGATTGTACCTCCAGAACTACTCACATAGAAGATAGAGTGGAGTCAGGCAAGCCCACAGGAGGGGTCCTGATTAGATGCAATGTCTCCATTTTATAGATTTGTTTTCACTCATTCCTCTCAATAACCTTCTAAAAAGTTCATCTCTGCTATTTACTGTCAGTGAGAGATATTTAGGTTGTAATCCATTTTCTAAAGAAATGCATTATCTGTTCTCTTAGGAGTCAGGAAAAAGAAGGAATGAAGGAAAAACATTGATAGTTCTAAACAGTTTTTTTAAAGTGGGGTACCTTCTGTCCTCTGTTTTGTAGTTATGGAGAGATGTCAGGCCTAAAGTGTTTCATGAGAGACAGCAGTGTAGTCCAATGGCACTGGAGCCAGACAAAACATCTGTTCCACATGAAACCCTGCGCAGGTCCCTGGTCTTCCACACGCACTTAACGTTTCTCATCTGTAAAATGTGATTAGTAACCCTTTCCTCTCAAACTTAGTGGAGCGATAAATGAGATCGTATATATAAAATCCAGATACAAATTGGTCAGGCATATTATATGGATCCCCCTCCTTTTTTGAACCTGAATAAAAGTAAAGTGTGTGTGTGCTCATGAGTGTGTGTGCGGGCACATACTACAGAGATAGATTGGACTTGGCAGAACTAGAGGAAGGGCCATAATTAGATGTAATTTATCCTTTTTATGGATAATTTTTACTCAATCTCAATAATCTTAAAGAAGTTAATTATTGACATTAGTAAAAGTTATTTATATGAAATGAATGATATGAATTGTGAGAGGTCAGAAAAACATGAGGAAAACCATACATACAACACACACACACATACACATATAATGCGTAGGTATGTGTGTGAGTATGTGTGTTTGCTTTGTTTTTGTTTTCCTTTTGGTCCCATTAGGAGTGTGCACCAGATGTGGGAGAGCAAGAACCAGGGTTAAAAATTTGTTCTTTTCTCCTGCACTGCCCAGGAGTTCCCTATATGTTTTGACTTATCTCGTAGCTTTCTTGGAGTTAACTGTGCTTAAACTATGAAGTCAGAGAATGATGTCACCGTCCCCCCACACACACACACACACATACAAACACACAGGAATCCTTTGCATATGCTCACAGCATTCCTCTGTTCTCATCTGTATGTCCCTGGATCCCAGCGGAGTCTTTGTTCTTCTGGGTGGGTGGGCTCTTTGGAGGTTATTAAGCCTTAATGACCTTAGCTTCCAGCAGAGTGTATACCCTGCCTGGTTGTCAGGCTAGGACACTTGCTTCCTCTCTTCCCATCTGCAAATACAGTCAAGGTTCTGGAGCCCAGAGTTCAAGGCTGCTGCTCCTTGCATTACTCGAAAGGAAAGAATGATGAAAACCACTCGCTCACCATGCAGCTCAGCCCTGAGAGTCTGGTTCTTGCCAAAGACACGTAAATGCTTACTGGGCTTTTTAATATCCCATTCAGAACCTGACATGTGAGCCACAGTCAGTGTTTTCTTGATTGCTTCTGGATGTCATTAGTTGAGTCATTTTTAATCAGATAATGTCATGCATATTCCTATAAGTAACTCTGCTTTTTGGGAGCTGGTTAAAAACTATAAAGCAAAAGCCAGCCAATTATCTAAGGCAGCTGGGATGTGGTAGAAAGAATGCTGGGACTGCATTTCTAAAAAGCTGCTTGTGAGTCCTAAATTTGACCAATAATTTAGCTGAGTAAACTTGGTCACATTGATTGAATCACCTCATTTCCTCCTCTGTGGGAAGGGCTCAGTAATACATTCATCCCAGGACAGACTCAGTGAGAGAATATATTTGAATGTGTAGTATGTAATATATCATAGTAATGCATTCTCTATTACATACTATGTATTATATATTACTGAGATATTACATCATTCATCCTCTACTCTCAAACTTACTTGACCCAGCCACTAATTTCTCTCTTCTATCAAAAGCACATTGAAATTTGTATCACAGTAAAGACTCAGTAAAAAACTCTATGTAAAATGACTTTTTAAACTATACAGTATGGCATATACTAATATTATTATTTATTATTTTAAGATATTAAAGCATAACATGTATGGTTATAATATCATGTAATATGATATATAATGTATGTACTATCTTATGTACTATTACACATTATATAGAATATACTATGTTAAATTACTACATTATCATAATATAGTCTATGATGATAGATCTATAATAATAAAGGCATACTATGCAAATTGACCAAACGGCCAAACAGCAGAATGACCATCCAGATGACCACGCTATGACACGCACTAGTGCCAGGCCAGCCAAGGTGGGTGCAATGTGATTGGTCGGGGGGGGGGGGCCGCCATCGCCCTGCAATTGCCCTGCAGAGGGAGGCCCAGACCACCAGTCAGCAGGGCAATCAATCAGGGAGATTCTGCAATCGCCCCAAAGAGGGAGGCCCAGGCCCCTGGTGGCACTGCTGCAGCGAGTGGGTAGGGCCTCCCTCTGGGGGTGATTAATCACGGGGCTCCCAGACTCTGAGAGGGCCCAGGCCAGGCTGAGGTACACTTGTCCCCAGCTCCTCCCCGCCCCCCCTGCCGAATGCACGAATTTTATGCATCAGGCCTCTAGTAATATACATAATATAGTACATGTTATTATATAATATATACTAGGTATATTATTTATGCAAGATTACTTATTATTAACTGATATTATTATAAGCTAAGTGTTTCAGACAATCTGATCATGGGAAGATACAAAAATCATTTTAAAGTAACTTTTACTATTTTAATAATGATGCTATTGATGAGAAAAGCATGTTGAGGGTGAATGTAACTACTTTTAGAAGTTGTTTGAGGTCATATTACTCAGACTGGCAGAACCTAATGAGCAAAGAGCTTTACACAATCATTTTGTTGATCCTTGTGATAACTTCTGAAATGTAATACTATTATAAAAACACACCTGTCCTTGACTAATTCCTATCTATAATAATAAAATCTAGTATGTTAATTAGACTGGACAACCAAACGACCTTCCAGACATCCTTCCGGATGACCTTTTGGACGAAGCTGTGGCAGTGGGGGCCAAGGCAGAGGTGGTTAGTGTCGTTCAGGCAGGCAGGTAAGCAGTTAGGGGTAATCAGGCAGGCAGGCATAGTGGTTAGGGGTGATGAGGCAGGCAGGCAGAGTGGTTAGGGGCAATAAAGCAGGTATGCAGAGTGGTTTAGGGGCAATCAGGCAAGCAGGCTGCTGAGCGGTTAGGAGCCAGTGGTCCTGGGTTGCAAGAGGGATGTCTGACTGCCTGTTTAGGCCCAATCCTGCAGAGATCCCTGTGGTATTGGGCCTAAACCGGCAGTCAGATATCCCCCAAGGAGTCCAGGATTGTGAGAGGGTACAGGTGGAGCTGAGAGACACTCCCCCATACACAAATTTCATGCATCAGGCCTCTAGTCACTTATAAAGTCATGATGGTGGTTTAAAATGTTTTCATTCATATCGATCTGCTTCCACTTGTCTTTAACTTGAGAGAACTTTGAAATTATTCCCTTGCATATTACTTATCATTCATGTGTGATGCATACTGTGGTTTATATACTTGACATTTGAGCATTTCAACCTCTCCACTTCCTAGGTGGTCTCTATGCCATTAGAACACCAGGCCAAGTGCAGCAGGAACTACAGATCCTGTCAGGGAAATAGCCATGCATTTTCTGATGTTATTACAAGAACAAAAATGTCTTTATTAAAACAGCTATCAGAAATGATCAGACAATAAAACTAAACCTAATATGAGTTTCTACCAACCCTCCACTTATAGGAGTCAGAAAAATAGGCATCATCTTAGACATTTTTCTCTACTTCACTTGAACATCCAATGTTTTGCCAAGAGCAGCCAACATTTCCATTTAGAAATTTATATACTCCACCTTCTTCTTTCTTCCTCTGATGGAACCACCAATCCCAGCCATGATTGCCTCTCCCTGGTCCTCAGCCATCATCTGTTAGGTGTTCTCTCATCTACTCTGTTCTCCTTATGCAGCAATCTTTTCACAGCAAAAATGGAACTATGTCTACCCCATCCTTTACCCCTTTCCTTCATTCTTTCTAAGCACTGTAAAGGTTTATCTTGGTTCTTTGAATAAAAACCAAAATCTTTCACTCAGTTTTCAGATCTTTGGGCTGTTTTCCCCATCCATCTGTGAGTGTCATCTGCACTTTGCTCTTCTTTAATCTGTCCTCATTTCCCCAATTGTTTCTATGTACCAAGAGCCTGTCCCTTCTGCCATCTGACTTTGCGCACACTTCTCCCCTGTTTGGACTATCCCCACCCCAGTTTCCTTTATATCTGATGAATATCTCTTCATCCTTCAGGTTTCCACTCATGTCACTTTCATATGAAACTGTTCCTAAACATCCAAGGCAATTCAAGTCCCCTTATTAATTCATTCACATTACTAATTTAGTATATCTAATCACCACTGAGTTTCATTTTGTAAATTTCTGTTATCTCTAGTAATTAGACTATTGCTACCTACCATGTGTCTCCAACACAAAACAAAAGGTATAATTGTGACCATCCTGGGCAAGTCAAGATGAGCTGATCATTCACGTTGCATTCAAAATTATATTTAAAAATAAAGTTTAACGGCATATAGAATATAGTCAATAATATTACTAAATGTGTATGGTGCCAGGTGGGTACTAGGTGTATTGGGGGGGATCATTTTATAAATTGTATAAATGTCCAACCACTATGTGGTGCACCTGAAACTAATATAAAATAATATTGGATGTCAAGTATAATTTACAAATAAAAAAAAGAAACGTAACTATTTGCAGTGAAGGATGTTAACTGGACTTGTTGTGATCCTTTGGCAATATATGCATGTACCGAATCATTATGTCGTACACCTGAAACTAATATAATGTTATATGTCAATCATATCTCAAGCTGTGCTTGTTACCGGTCCTTAAATATTAGAATCTTAAACCTCTATTTTTCTTTGAAATTTAACAAAATATTTTACTCATAAAGTTAATTGCTTTTGTGCCACTTTCATAAATCCCCCTAACTGGAGCTTTAGTTTCCTAGCTTCTAGGATCCAGGGCAAAGTAACTTTACAAAGAAAAGCTTATATTTTTTTAAGGAAGCCATTCACACACCAGTTCTGCCATTTACTATATTGCCTTGAGGAAAAAATATGTTCTCCCATCTCTGAATCTAAAAATTCTAAATGCACAGGATTGTAATAGCAATCAGATATAATTATATATGGAAAACACCTGAAATAGTATTTGCTGTAGGGTAGGTACCCGTGCGTCTATTTGTACCTCTTCAATCAGGAAGAGCCCGACTGGAAGAGTGAACACACCCCTTCTTTTCCTGTGTTCATTTATGAGAACCGTGGCTTCGCTGACGTAGAGCTCAGTGCGTCTCTTAATTGCCCACTACCAACCTGAAATCTTGGTGATTTGCAAAGAAGCCGCCATTGTATGTCACTTCCCAGAGAATGCTTTAAGTCAAATCCCTCTTTTGTTCTTTCAGACATATATAAAGCGGTTTTGTGCTTGTGGGTGAGTTTATTAGTATATGTTCCGACTTCATCTAAGACATTATAAGCAGTCTGGGGCAGAAGGCCATGTGCCAGCTGCAGAGAGAGCGTGCCCTCCTGTTTCAGGTGCAAGCTCCATGCTTTTGTTGCCATGAGACTTCAAGGGAAGGTTCTGCGGCAGTATTTATTTGGTTTATGGTAACCTCTCAGATGTATTGCATCTGCTTTGCAGTAAAGGATGTGGGGCTCCCTTCTGGTAGCTTGCTGCCTGCCGCAGACAACAGGCATGTTTGTCCTTGCCAGCTTTGATCTTTTTTGCCTGGTATCTAAATGAAGCCTTTCTTGTGCCTTCAAAGCTAAGTGACTTGTTCGGCTTCCAGTTACAAAACAGCACTGCTCCTGCCACCACCAGCTTCCCCTGTCCTCACTTCCCTTCTAGCTACTGCAACTGGGGGCCTGCAGGGAGTCAAGATGAAATGTAACCAATACGTAAAAATCAAGTACAGCTAGCAAGAGAGGGGATCGGTACTTCCCAGGGTGGCACATGCCCAGAGATTTCGTTTACCTGATGTGAGACTTAGGAGTCGAGGTTTGGGGGTGGATAGGAAAAGAAGACACTGCAGGAAAAATTGGCAACCTTAAAAGAATGCATTTTCACTGTGGCTGAGAACAGGGATGCCAGATTCAGGCAGCCTGGATTGTGAGCAGTTACTGGCTGTGATAAATTCCGCAAGTTGCAAGCTGCAGGTTGTTTTTGTTTGTTTGGTTATTAATGAAGGGGATGATAGCACTTATCTATCTCATGATGAGTAACAGATGAGCTTAGTAGAGCTCTGCACATAGGGCAAGGACTCAGTGAATATGACTTGTGGTTATTAATAGTAGTGATGTGCATTTTTATCAATATTAGTTAGTGTCCAAATAAAATGGTCTCTTTCATTCTGTATCTGGGGAAATGGCACTGATTCATGAAGGCCAAGTTCAAATGTTTACTTTTGCCATCTAAGATAGCTAAGATGCTGGGTATTAGAGCTACATGCATGAAAATGTAGAATCTGCTTTAAAGGGTATTTATTGTTTTTCTGTCTTCCTAAAGCTCATTATTTATAATTTGATTATAAGACTAATTGAATTGAATTAGTAATTTAGTTAATTACCTAGAACAGAAGGCTGTAAGCTCCCTGAGGTCAGGACCCTGGTATCACCCACTACTGTATCCCAGAGCCCTCTACAAGTATTTGATCATAAAGAGAAATATTGTATGGTGACTAAAAGCTCAAAACACCACTGACTAGCTGTGCAACCTTGAGCATGCTGTAAGATCTCTCTGTTCCTCAGTTTCTTCATCTATGAAATGGGACTAATTGAACCTGATGCTTAAGTCATCTGTGAGACCAAAACATGACAACGTATATAAAGTGCCTGAACTATATTGATTTCCCAGTGTTAATTGTTATCAATATTATAAGGATGTGGACCAATGATCTGAGTCATAGGATCCTGGTGTCTGCTGTGTTCTTTAACACAGATGGGTTCCTGCTTTATTTATATCTCTACTAGAGGCCCAGTGCATGAATTTGTGCACAGGTGGAGTCCCTTGGTCTGGCTGGTGATTGGGGCCAATCGAGGCCATCTTGCCCAGTCCTAATCAGGGCTGATGAGGGAGAGGGACCTTGGGAGGTTGGCTAGCTGGCCAGGAGAGGGGCCACTAGAGGTTGGCCAGCCATGGAAAGTTGTCTGTGGGAGCACACTGACCATCAGGGAGCAGCTCCTGCATTGAGCGTCTGCCCCCTAGTGGTCAGTGTGTGTCAAAGTGACCAGTCAACCAGTCATTCAATCGACGGGTCTTAATGATCGCTTAGGCTTTTATATATATACTAAGGACCAGGTGCACAAAAATTTGTGCACTTGGGAGGTCCCTCAGCCTGGCCTGTGCCCTCTCGCAATCTGGGGCCCCTCTGGGGATGTCCACCTGCTGGTGTGCCTGGTCAGCCTGGGTGCAGGGCTGAGGGCCATTTTCAGGCTGCCCACAGCCCCTTCAGGTTTTGGGTCCCTACTGGGGTGCCTGGGCAGCCTGGGTGAGGATCTGAGGGCCATTTTCAGGCTTCCCACAGCCCTTTCAGGCTTTGGGTCCCTACTGGGGTGCCTGGGCAGCTTGGGTGAGAAGCTGAGAGGTGTTTTCAGGCTTCCCACAGTCCCTTCAGGTTTTGGGTCCCTACTGGGGTATCTGGCCAGCCTGGGTGAGGGGCTGGTGGCTGTTTGCAGGCTGGCCAAGCCCCCCAGTGGGAACCCTCACCCCATTGGGGTGTGGCCAGCTTGGGTGCAGGTCTGATAGCTGTTTTCAGGCTTTCAGGCCACCCACAGCTCCCATTGACCCAATGTTCCAGCGTGGCTGGCTGGAAGCAGGTTTCTGGGGTTTATTTATCTTCTATAATTGATACTGTTGCTTTAAGCTGAGGCCTAGGCAGGTAACGAAGCCTCCTGTTGGCTTCAGCTCATGGCTTCTATAATTGAAAGAATGTTGCCTTAGTAGACTCTAGGCAGGCAGTTTCCTCCATCACTGGTGCAACGGAAGGCTGCTGTTTGCTTCAGCTCCAAGGCTTCTATAATTGAGACAATGTTGCAAATATGTTGCCTGGAGCCAGAAGAAGCCCAGTCAGCTGGCAGACAGTTTACTGCTGGTGCAAGGAAAGCCTCTGTTTACTACAGCTCCAAGACTGCCAGCCTCCATCTTGCCTTGGTTAATTTGCATACAGCTGCTCTGATTGGCTAGTGGGTGTGGCTTTGGAATCCCGTAGAAACAGTCAATTTCAATATTACTCTTTATTAGATTAGATAGCTTTTACACTATATTTAATTTATTGATTTTATGATATCTATTTAGAGCAGCGGTTCTCAACCTTCTGGCCCTTTAAAGACAGTTCCTCATGTTGTGACCCAACCATAAAATTATTTTCATTGCTACTTCATAACTATAATGTTGCTACTGTTATGAATTGTAATGTAAATATATGATATGCAGGATGTTCTTAGGCGAATCCTCTGAAAGGGTCATTCAACCACCAGAGGGGTTGCGACCCACAGGTTGAGAACTACTGATTTAGAGGGAGTGAGTGAAAATACATTCTAAATAAATAAGTAAATAAGTAGGGAAGACAAAGGACTTTTTGGATATGTTTGTGTGTATGTGCAATTAGAGTATATTCATGACTTTTGAATTCCTCATTACATTTCGCTGAGTTATAGAACAAACAGGACTCCTCAGCAAGTTTCATTGGCTGATTTTTCAGTTCTTTACATTTCCTCTATTGTAATTCCAGTACTTTTACATCTCCCTCCACCAAAGTCCTCTTTTCTGAACTTCATTTCTATGAATTGATGATACTATTACTTGCTCAGAACATAAAGCAGAAAACCAAATAGTATGTGTCTTAATCTTGTCTCTTCTGTCTTATTTTTCCCAGTACATTGTCTCTTTAAAAATGATGGTGAGTCATTTTTCCTACTCCTCCCCATATCTTGTAATTTTGTCTCAGTAATGTCTCAGTGATATTTTATACCACGTAGTGGATTAATAAATATATAGGATCCTGAAATGTCCCTAATTTCCTCTTAAATACAACCAACTGAACTATTATCATTAAATATGGATTCTTTGTACTGAAGTTTTATATATCTATATAAAGGCTACAATAAGACAAAATCCTATTATGTTTCTTTATACAGTTTTTAAAATTAAATTAAAATGGCTGACAATGGATAAGATATTAGAAAGAATGGAAATACATCTAATCTAATAAAAGAGTAATATGTAAATTGACCATCACTTCGTTACACCCATAAGCCATGCCCACAAGCCACACCTACCACCCAATCAGGAGCAAATATGCAAATTAACTCAACTAAGCTGGCTGTGGCCACAGAGCTGGAGTTGCCCCCCCGAGCAATGGAGGAAGCCAGGGCCCTGCAGTCCCTGAGCTCTACTCAAGGCTACAAAGTTTCAAGTATAGAAGATAAACAAACCCCAGATACCTGTGGGGCTGGGACCATGGGTTGCCAGGGGCAACCCAGGCTTCAAGCAGGGGAGGGACCAAGGCAACAAAGTTTCAATTATAGAAGTTAAATAAATCCCAGATGCCTGCTTCCAGCCAGGCACCCCAGTAGAGACCCAAACCCTGAAGGGGCTGTGGGCAGCTTGAAACGGCCCTCTGCCCCTAACCCAGGCTGGCCAGGCACACCAGCAGGTGGACATCCCCTGAGGGATCCCAGACTGCGAAAGGGCACACGCTGGGCTGAGGGACCCCCTCTGAGTGCACAAATTTTTGTGCACCAGGCCTCTAGTTTAATAATATTAGGCAATAAAGACATTAGAAAGAAAAAAATTAAGATAATCTTTCATTTGCTCTCAAAGGCAAAATATGAGCTTGGGTTTTTCCATATTTATTTAATAAGTATGTGAGTATGATAACAATTATATGTTATTATTCCATGTATCAGTGATTCTCAAAATGTTTATTCAGGACTCTTATATTCTTAAAAATATAGAAGATACTAAAGAACTTTTGTTCATGAGTATTATATTTATTAATATTTCCTGTATTCAAAAATATAAAAAATGAACTTTAAAATATTATTTATCAATTTCTTTTAAATAATAAATTTATTATGTATACATAATCTATTTTATTAATAACTAGGGGCCCGGTGCACAAAAATTTGTGCACTCGGGGTAGAGGGAGTCCCTCAGCCCGGCCTGTGCCCTCTCACAGTCTGAAACCCCTCAGTGGATGTCCTATGATGGCCCCAGTCTGCCAGGTGCCTTCTGTGTGTGTGTGAGTGTATGTGTGTGTGTGGCCACTGGGGACCTGCCCCCAGCCGCATCTGAGGCTCGGAGCAGTCCTCCTGTGTGTGTCTACCTGCTGGGGGCCTGCCCCCAGGCACACCATCAAGGCTTGGAGCAGGCACCCCCTCTATGTTGATCTCTCAGACTCTTGCCCTCCCCTGCATGTTGTTCTCTTTTCTGAGCTGTGACCAGGGCTGGGTGCGGCCTGCCTCCCAAGCTTGCCTACTGCCCAT
>PVJC01041748.1:0-15153 GCA_004026665.1 Murina feae
GGTCTCGGCAGCGTTGGCTGCGATTTGGTGGGCTGTTGCTCTGGGGTGGTGGAAAGGCCTGTGTCCCATTTGGAGGAAACTGAGTGTTGCTTTGTCGGTGCCAGGTCTACACTGCTGTTTCTTTGTAAATGGCCAGTGTGAGTCATGGTAGCTCCTGTGTTAAGTGACTTAGTCATATGGTTGGAGGGACACTTAGCAAATTAGCCTTTTATATATATAGATATATGAGTAAATTGAAACACCTGATAAAGATCAATTATTTATTGTAAAAAGCCTTAGCAAACTCAGAATCAAAGGAGCATTTCCTTAGCTGATAGACTACATTTACCTGAAATCTATAGCCAACATTTCAGTGATCAAATATTATAGATATTCCCTTTAAAGTTAGGAACAAGAAAATATTCTTGCCACTACTGCTTCGACAGTACACTGGAAGTCCTAGTCAGTGCAGTAAGTCAAGAAAAAAAAATGCCTAAGGACTAGAAAAGAAGAAATAATATTGTTAGCAGGTAATATGACAATAAGTTGAAAATAATCTACAAAACATAATTAGAATTAACAAGAGCATTCAGCAGGTTTTTAGGTTTGATTAATACAAATGTCAATTATATCTGTAGACATTGGAAAGGATCAGAAAATGCAATTAAAATGCTATTTATGGGAGGGACACAAAAATAGAATGTACCTGAGGATAATAAAAGCAAAGACTTATATAATGCTTATCATGGACCAGGCACTATTCTAAGTGCTCTTTGTATGTTAACCCATGTAATTCTTATGACAACTCTGAGCTAGGCACTAAAAATTAGTCCCATTTTACAGCTGTGGAAACTGTGCCAGAGGCTGTAAGTTGTCCATATCATATAGTAAATTGTCCATATCACATAGTAAATTCAAATGCAGCATCTGTTTCCAGAATATGTGCTCTTAACTACTATTCTACAATCTCCTTTTTTGGAAAAACTTACAAAATTTTATTGAAACACATCTCAAAAAATCTAAATAAATAGAAAGGCATCTCATGAATATGGATAGGATGACTTAATATCATAAAGATACCAATTACCCCCAAATTGGTCTTTGTGGTTAATGTAATTCCAATAAGAATCCCAATAGGCTCTTCATGGATTTTTGACTAGTTAATAATAAAATTTATATGAATGACAAAGAAAAGTCAGTGGATTCCTGGAAAATAAGAACAAGGGAGCAGAAGAATACTTACCCAGTCAGATCACAACATTAAAAGTTAATACTGTAACAATAAAGACTGTGGTTTGGCACAGGGATAGACAAGTGGACCGATGGAACATAACAAAGAGCTGGTAAGCTGATCCGTGCATGTGTGGAATCTGATAGGAGACCGAGTGGCTCAGTGGGGAAAAGGTGGGCTCTTCAGTTTGTGGGACTGTTTATCCAGATGGGACACAATGAAAATGGATTCCTTCTTCACACCACACACAGAAATGAATTCCAGATGGATTGTGGTCTTAAATGTGAAAGGCACAAGTTTAAGATGTTCAGAAGAAAATGTGAAAGAATATCTTTATGACCTTAGGGTAGTTATTTCTTAAACACAGCACAAACCCCCCTAAGGATGAATAAAAGGATTGCAAGAGCAGGATACATTAAAATTGATAACTCCTATTTATTAGAAGATAACATATACCAGAAAGCCAGCCAAAAACTGAAGGAAGAGATTTGCAGCACACAACAGACACTGGCTCGCTATCCACCATATAGTAAAACACTTTTGTGAATAAATGAGAAAAAGACTAACAGCTCCAAAGAAAGTACAACTAAAGATCTGGGCAGAAATTTCACAGCAGAGAACATGAATGGCCAAAAAGCATATAAAAATATGCTCAACCTCTAGAGGAATCATGGAATGCGCATTAAAATCATACTGATAGCCCTGGCCTGTGAGGCTCAGTTGGTTGGAGCATCATCTCATGCACTGAGAGGTCGAGGGTTCACTTCCGGTCAGAGCACTACCCAGGTTGCAGGTTTCATCCCAGATCGGAGAGTGCATTGAAGGCAACTAATAGATGTTTCTCTTTCCCTCTCTCTGTCTCTCTCTCTCAAAGAAATAAAAACATATTCTTGGGTGAGGGTTAAAAAGAGTTTAAAATAATATTGTAATATAATTTCTTACTGTCTAGATAAACAATGATCAGATGTCTGATGATACCAAGTGAAGTTAGTGAAAGTACAGAGCCACATTGTCAAAAGTTGAAAATGTGAGTGCTCTATGATTCAACAACTCCACTTGCATATATACATCCCAGAGAAATTCCTGCAAATGTGTGTCAGGACAACGGTACAAGAATGCTAACAGCAGCACTTTGTTACTATTAGAAAACTGGAAACAACCCAAGTGTGCATCAGTGGCAGGAAGAATAAACCAATTTGTGATTTATTCCTACAGAGGAATACTATACAGTGATGGAAATGAGTGAATTATGGCTCAGTGCTTCCTATGCAGAAATCTCAAAAGTGTAATATTGAGCCTAAGAAGCATTTGCAGAAGAATAAATAGAAAGTAATTCTATTTATATAGAATGAAATCAGGAGAAATGAAACATTATTTTGTTGAAGAATTACAGATATATACAGTAAAGCTATAAAGCAAAGCAATGTAATGGTAAACATAATTCAAAGCAGTAGTTCCCTCTGGGGAGGGGGGAGGAGAATGTGAAACAGGAACGACGTACATGGCATTTCGATAAAATTGGTTCTGTTCCATTTCTTAATCCAGGCAATGGGTACAGGTATTGTGTTTTGTTGTTTGATTATTTTTATACTTTAACCTTATGTATACTTTATATATAATGCTTTGTGTATATATCTTTCCCATGGAAAAGAGTAAAAGAATCTACAGAGAGTTCTATTTTATATTCCCAAGGTCCTGAGAACATCACAACAAATGAAATAGAAAAACCCACCACATTCACTGAAGTGAGGGACACTGCCTAACACCTCACAACCAAGTATGCAGTGTCACTGTCAAAAAAAGGGACACTGAACGAAGCAGAGAAAGGACACTCAAGGCTGATGTGATCACCTTGGGCCATGAGCCAATGCAGGCTTCCCTCAAGTCAGGTGTTTCCATCCCAAAAAGACAATGATGCTTTGTTAAAGCCTTGAGACCCAGTTCCTGGATGGATGGGAATGTCTTTGCAGACAGACTACTTTGTACTGATTCTGCAGAAAGGGGAGCAGGAGGAGATGGGGATGGTAGGTCACTTGTATGACCAAGTTATTGATGTCCTGGCCACCAACCCCAGGATGACTGCTTGAGACACAGTGAGCTGGAAGAAGGAGACAGGGAGCCCAGCACAGAAAGTTAGCTGTTCCAAGCCAGTGTTTCTGTTCTGCATCTGTGGGGAGTTGGGGAGCTATGGGCCACAGCTGCTGTTCTCCAGAACATTTCTCACAATGTAAGAGGACCTGCCTCATCCTAAGATACCTGGTAGTTTACACCCTGTCTCTGAGCTGGGTTAGGATGTGAGGGAACCTCACACTGGAACATCTGTGACCACCCATGCTCCAGGGCTCACCAGAGGATTGGCCTGAGATGTGACTTCAGCAAGCACATCCTTGCTGAGTTTGCTCCTCTGCTCTGTCCAACTGCCTCACTCCCTTACAGGTTCCTTGTAAGAACGTCCTTCCTAGTCTCTGCTCTTGGGGAACTGATGTGTGTGAATACAGTGATCTACTAAGCATCTGCTTCAAGGGAAGAGGAGAGGCCAGATTTCTGAAAAGGTATCCTTCACAATATGCCAAAAGGCACACTGAGAGTGTCCCAATTCTTGCTCGAGCTCCTCCTACATTATTCTCCAGTAGGTAACTAACCTCCCATATACTTTATCTCTATCTATCTATATATATAAAAGGCTAAGTGACCAGCCGACTGGCTGACCAGCCAGTAGATATGATGTGCACTGACCACCAGGGGGCAGATGCTCAACACAGGAGCTGTCAAGCAACAGCAGCTTTACAGAGTGCCCTCTCTCACTCTGAGACCCCTTGGGGGATGTTGGACTGCTGGTTTCAGCCAGATTCCTGCAGGCCTGGCCATGGGACCCCACTTGCCAGAAGAACCCTGCTCACTCTGCAGACACCCTTTGGGCCCAGGAACAGCCTCAGGTGTGGCTAGCTGGGGAGGGACCATGGGAGGTTGGCTCCAGGGTGTGTCCATCCTGCCCCACCTTGCTGGCCACCTTCTAATTAATTTTCTTTCAATGGGCACAAATTCGTGCACTGGGCCTCTAGTTTTTACACAAAAGGAAGCAAATACAAGCTCTTTGCATAGGAATGGTAAGTAAAGATGGGTAGAGTAGAGAGAGATAAAAAAGCTAAAAGCCAAAAGTAGATGAAACCATACATGTCAAGAGGAACAAGCCAAAAACCACAGAAAAACTTCAGATAAATATTAGATTGAATCATATGAAATTGTCCGTTTGACCACTTTTGACTCACAAAAAGATAATTTTATATGGTCCAATCTGAATGGGTTTCCAAATTCTTACAGAACTTAGAGAAAATGTAGTCTCTAAAACAGAGCTCAAAAAAAAAAAAGAAAACAAAAACAAAAACAAAAAGTAGATGGTTCAAAGAAAAAATGAGAAGGAAATGGCATATAATTTAGAGTTCCGGAATAAAAATAGAAGATAAAAAAATACACAAAACATAACAGAGATGAAAGCTACATTAAAAGCAATAAAAATGGAATGAAACTAACTGGCTTGAAGAACTCATACCAAAGAAAATGGAAACGTGCAATGATATAATCATGATTACAAAGAAGGTGATGAAAACTATTTTCTTTGATAAGGTCCTAGCTAATAAAGAGAGAATATGCTAATTGACCATCACACCATTGCAAAGATGGTGGTGCCCACAGCCAATAAGGAGGGAATATGCTAATTTACTACCCCACCCTCAAAGATGGCAGCTCCCACAACCACAAGTTGGTTGGCAGGGGAGCGCAGTTGTGGGTGGTCAGGCCAGCAGGGGTGGGGAGTTGAGGGCTACCAGGCTGTCAGGGGAGGGCAGTTGGGGATGATAGGCCAGCAGGGGAGCAGTTAGGTGTTGATCAGGCTGGCAGGGGAGTGGTTGGGGGTGATCAGGCAGGCAGGCAGGCAAGTGGTTGGGAGCCAGCAGCCTCAGATTGGATTGTAAGAGGGATGCCAGATTGGAGAGGGTGCAGGCTGGGCTGAAGGATACCCCACCTTCCAGCGCACAAATTTCATGCTCTGGGCCTCTAGTTTCCTAATAATAGGCTCTGAGATGGAGAGTTCTTAGGGCAGCACCTCTAATGGAGTGAGAAAGGCGGGCTTGAGCAGAGGGGAAGCTGACCTATGATATGGTTGCAACCGAGGTTTAAGCAGCTTCCAGGTGGAGCTCTGGTGCAGGATGACCCTTCAAAGTCATTCTGAATGGGGCAAAGCAGGTTAAGCTTGGTTTCCCCTCATTGTTTCAGTCTACCACAGACTGAACTCTGGGTGAGTCAGTTTCCGACGTCTGAGGACAATTTTTAGGAAGGCACACAGGTGTGAGCCCTCAGCACCTGATGTATCCAGCAGCTGGGGGATAGAAGGGGTCATCTCTCTGTAGAATGCACATCTTATTGACGCTGACACTTATTGCTCATCCATGGCAGCTGACAGAATGGATGTCTTTGGTGTTCTGTAGCTATGTGATCTGACCTTTCTTATTGGTCTTATTGGTAGGAGAGGAGGTGAGGGAGATTCTGAGAGGGATGAGCGTTGTCTTGGTCTTATGTGCATAATCGTTAAGCAAGGGACTCTCAGTGTCTTCAACAGAGCAGGCTACTTCTGCACATCTAGGAATTTCTGGGGAATCAGAGCTCAAGATTCTCCAATGTCAAATACCTATCCCAAGTCTCAGGTACTCTTCCTTTTCTATTGGCGCCTGACTTTCTCTGAATCTCTCCTGAGCTCCTAACTTGTTTCCAACTCTGTGTTCAGTGGCTGCAGTAGATAAGGGTTTTCTAAGAAAACCCCTCTGGCTTTCATATTTTATCTTGAATTGGGGTGAATCACACTGAGCCCATCACTGCCCTTCCATACTCCATGACACCCACAGCAGCTGCCCCAGTCCATCACCCTAAGGGTTACCACTCACCACACACCCTCATGTCCTCCACCAGGATCATTCTCTCATGAAACTCATTTAACCATGTCCCTGCCATGCTCGTCTGTGTAGCTTACCTTCTGATTTTAAAGAAAGGCTGCAGATTTTATCATGTTGATTTTGACAAGATAGTGAATCTTAAGTTCTCCTTCACTGTGTTTTCCTCCCAGTATCATATCATCTTGATTCAATTTATTGGTAAAAATATAGAATAGGCCTGGGTCAATGTTGATAAAAATGTTGACCAGGACAAGGGTAGAGATAGGTTCCTGAGGTATACTCTTAGGACACATGCCTTATTATTCTCACTAATTCCACAAATGATATTTATTGAATACCTAATGCATGCTGGGCAACCTGCCTTTCATTGGGAGTATAACAGCGAACAAGAAATGCTTATGACACTCCTATGACTCTTCATGCAGGTTTATGGAAACCAATTTATTTACTGTTTTGTGCTTGGACATTTAGCTAGGCTGTGAGTACACCAAAATACACTATTGTTCAGCCTTGTGATTCTCAGAAATTTTAATTTAATTGCTCAGGAGAAATCTTAATATAAATAATAAGAATAAGGGGGATACAAACAGGGACTTTTCATCTAGTAATTTTATAAAATAACTAGGGGCCCAGTGCACAAATTTGTGCACCTTGAAAGAAACTGTGGGCTGCGAGCCCATGGTGGGCATAGGGGCAGGTCTTAGCCCATCCTCCATGCCCCTGTCTGCTCCCTCTGGTGGCAGCCTCCTGCCTGCCTGCAGCCCTTTTCCCACCACTGAACTTCCCACATGCTGATGGCACTGGCCCCACTCGCACCAGCTGATGGCACAGAATGATTGGGGCCAGCACCAGCAGGGGGTGTGAGAGGGGCTGATGCTATCAGTGGGTATGAGAGGTGGCTGCTGGCTCTGATCACCCCTCAGGACCAGGGGGAGGTGGAGAAGCTCTGAGGGGTGATCAGGGCCCACAGCCGCTACTCACATCTGCTGACGGCGCCAAGCGATTGATTTTGGTGCCTGGAGCTGGCAGTGGGTGCAAGCTGTGGCTCCAGTGCCAGCAGTGGGTGCAAGCACTCAGTGGAACTATGGCAAAAGGGAGCAAAATATTTCCAGTAACCACCAGAGGCTCCCCCTGATGACAGCGACCAGTGCCTACCTTGGTCTGGCATCCCCGCTCACCTGGTCCACCATCCCACCACAACCATCGCCTGCCATGTTCCACACTCTGCCACCTGCTGCAGATGTCCGCCATATTCAGAATGTGCTCCCTGGTGGTCAGTGCACGTCATAGCGACTAGTTGTTAGGTTGTTCCACTGTTTGGTCTATTTGCATGTTAGCCTTTGATTATATAGGAAGATATTACTTTAAAAATTCTCTCTAATAACACTATTATTTCAATATGGAAGGCACAATTCCTGCCCTCATGGAGTTTACAGTTTGATGAGAGCCAGATTTGAAACACAGAAATGAAGGGATGAATACAAGGTGCATGTTGTCATGAGTGTTGTACAGGAAACTAATGGGGTCCAGAGTAGAGACTAGGGAAGTAGCCAGGAAAGGCCTTTCAAGAAGTGCCATTTTAGCTTATTCACAATGGGATATAAAGGACCTGGCCATCGGAAGGTCAGAGTACATGTGCGAAATTCTTGATGGGGGCGTTGGTGTGCTCGAGACTTGAGAAAAAGTTATTTGAGCTGGAGTATGGACAGCAAGGAAGGACATCCTGTTCTAGAGGCTGCAGAATGTGGGAGACAACAGGATTAATTCAAAGTGACTGCCAGGACACTTCCCAAGCTGCTTGCAACCATCCAACATGACTACTCCCCACAGTGGGAGGGCTGTGCACGACCTCAGCATCCCACAGGACCTCTAGGTGAGATCAGCACTGGGCTGCTGGCTTTCCCAGCAGCAGCATGCAGTCCACCCGCTCCCCCTCTCCCCTGGCCTGAGCACATCTTGTTCTTACTTTTTACAGGAGACTGAAGGAGTTTTACAGGAGACTGAAGGAAAGGGATTGCAGCAGGGGATGGTGTACAAGCTAAGATGCTGCTAGACTGGAGTTGTCTGTGGCCCAGCTGCAGAACATCTCTCTGTGAGCTGGCTTGCACTGTGCAGTTTGCCTCAGCCCTTCATGCTACCAAAAGGATGGCTGATGTTAGAGCCTGTGGGGTTTGCTAAGCCACTAGGGTGTGGATTTTTTAAAGGTACAAAAGGAAACCATTTAATGGTTTTGAGCAATGAAGTAATATAATCTGATTCATATTTTTAAAACTTCACTCTGTTTGCTATGTTGGGAGTGGGTTAGATGAGGACATGAGTCAAAGCAGGAGAATAGCTGAATTAATCAAGGCAAAAGAGAGTGGCCTGGGCAAGAGCATTCACACTGGGAATGGTGAAAAGTCAACAAGACTTAAGATAGTTAGGAAGTAGGAATGATAAGACTACTAACCGATCAGATGCTGGGCATTATGTGGAAGAAAAAAATCGAACCCAATGCCTAGATACCTTGCTTGAGCCACTGGGGACATAGGGGTTTCATTTACATTGATAGGAAGAAAGGAGACTAAATAGTTTTAGGTGAGAACAGTATGGGTTCCCCTTCAGAAATATGAAGTTTGGGATATCTGGGGGAGATGTCTGATCTCATCTGGGCTGAATCTGGACTCCAAGAGATTTAGATTGGAAATATAAATTTTGTAATATTTATTGTATATGTGGGATTCAGCCATGGGATTGAGGAGAATATAGTGAGATATAAGTAGAGACAAGTACAGGATTTTTGAGGATGTCAGGTGGAGGAGAGGGACAAAGAGAAAGAAGATGAGATGCAGAGAGGAGAGGACAGAAGAGGAGAGAGAAGACAGACCCTGTCAAGTAAGAGGCAATCCCAGAAATCGGGGATCTGTGGCAGTCAAAAGTGGAAAGAGCTGAGGAGAGAAGTCCTGGACAACTATGTGTGATGCCAGTGGGACTTGGAGGAAACTCAACGGAAGAATGGGGAATTCAGATGGTGGTGACTATGACAACAGCAGTTTCAATGTGGGGAGGCAGGGCTAACTTGAGGTGGGTATAGAAAATCCCTTGAGGAGTTTGACGAGGACCATGGAGATGACTGTGGCTGGAGATAGATGAGGGACTACATGAACATTTCTAAAGAATGGGAGATAACAGGGCATTTTTATGAGTGATTGGGAAAGGCACAGGGGAGAGAGAGAGTTTGATTGTGAGGAGAGTGAAGTATGAAGTCCTGAAGTCTAATAGAAAATTAGTGTCTCTCTGTTCTTTGAATATTTAAATCTACAATTACAGATACGGTGCTCCCCATCACAGGTTCTTTTGGTGCCCTGTGACTAAATTGGTCTGAGTCTAAATCTAGAATGCCCTGAGCATGTCGGTGCTTTTTATCATCGCTCTCTACTCCTGACCAGTGTGTTCCGACTCATGGCTGCTCCATCTCCCATGAAGACAGAGTCAAGGCAGGGACTGAGTGGCATAGCCTGCCCTGTGTCTTTGGCCAATACTGCACTGTTTGCCCCAAGCAGGGTTCTTCTTTGTCCTATTAACACAAATGTCTATGGGAGACCATTTGTGCTGTCCTTTCCAAAGTCACTCAGCTCATTATTAGCTGTGACCTCTAGGTACAGCTCTTATTAGTATATACACGCTGGCATTCCTCCCTTGGCCCTGTGCCCTTTTTCAGTCATTATTATGGCTGAACCTCAACAGGTATTATATCCCAGGTGATTATTCTACTACTAGGGGCCTGGTGCATTAAGATTCGTGCACGGGAGTGGGGGGGCGTGGGGGAGAGGTGGGTCCCTCAGCCCAGCCTGCCCCCTCTCACAGTCCAGGACCCCTCAGTGGATGTCCTACTGATGGCCACAGTCTCACAGCACAGGCTCAGAGCATGCAGCATGTGTGTGTGTTCCGCTGGGGGCCTGATAGCAGGCACCCTGTGTATGTGTGTGTATGTGTGCGTGTGTGTGATGGTGGCCTGCTTGCTGGCGGTGCCTGCTCTCAATCCAGATGGTGGCAGGTGACTGGAAGGCAGCCCTGCTGTTGGGGCCTTCCCGCAGGTGCCTGCTCACGATCTGGATGGTGGCAGGTGACTGGGAGGCGGTCCTGCTGCTGGGGCCTGCCTACTGGTGGTGTTTTCCTACTGGAGGGCAGTTGCTCACGGGTTGCCAAGGCAACACCTGCTGGGCTCACATTGCCAGGGTAACACCACCAGCATCCTGCCCCACCGCTATGGGTGCCTCCATCTTTGCCCGAGTGATGGTTAATTTGTATATTGCTCTTTTATTAGATAGGAGGATGATTGGATGAAACAGTCTTGGCAGTGACTGAACGAGTGATGACCATATTATCCAATTTCATCCGGCCTCAGGGTGAAGCCAGCACAGGGGAGGGCAGGATTGAGGAAGTCACAGGCAGTGGCTCTCACACCAGGCCTGGCACCCATCCAACAAATGCATGTCTATCCTATATAATAAAATCTCAATATGCTAAGTGTCTGGTTGTCCAGTCATCTGTTCAACCAATCAAAATATAATATGCTAATGATATGCTAAGACCACTCAACTGCTCACTATGACATTCATTGACCACCAGGGGGCAGACAGTAGATTGGTTGACCAGTCAGTATGACATGCACTGACCACCAGGGACAGACGTTCTGACTGGAAAGTTAGCTTATTGCTGGAGTCTGGCCCATCTGGACTGAGAGAGATGAGCTGGACACACCTTGGAGCCCTCTCACAGTCCTCCCTGTGCTGGCCAATCTCCCTCATCCTTCTCCACTCCTGATCTGCACCAGTGGGGTCTCTTGGCCTGGCCTGTGCCCTCTAGCAATCTGGGATCCCTCAAGGATGTCATAGAGCTGGTTTAGGCCTGATCCCACAGGCCAGGCTGAGAGACCCCACTGGTGCATGAATTCATGCACTGGGCCTTTAGTGTTGTATAATAGGTTTCCCTCCTTTAGGTTAATGTGAGTTGGTGCTGTCTCTGTTTTTCGAAGTCATCCTTTCTCTTCCTTCTACTTTTTGTCCTACATCCTTTTGAACTCTATGTTTCACAAAGAGCTCCCTGTACAGGTATCTTGGTTTCTTTTGATGTCTCCACCTTTTTCATTATAATTACGTCCTGAGAACTTCTTATTTTAGGGCTTCCCAACATATGGGTGGGGCAAAAGTAGGGTTACAATTGTGTGTTTATGAAACACAGAGTTTATTCTTGTCTTATTATTTATTAATTATCATAGCATTTTCCATGGGAACAACTGTAAACTCACTTTTGCCCCACCCTGCATTTTTCAGTAGTCCTGTGTTATAAAATTTGAGACATTCAATTTTAGACAATCTGCCCTATTATTCCCATAGACTATTAAATATGTGCTAGCATCATTGTTTTGGCATCCTTTTCCTCAGAGTGCCCATTTCACCAGCTGCCATATGAAATCTACTGGCCTCTGACACCTGATTTTTGCTTTGGAAATATGGTCACTGTTCTTTTTTTAAAAAATCTTTTTATTGATTTTTTTTTAGAGAGAGAGGAAGGGAGAGGAACACACAGAGAGAAACATTGTCTACCTTCCACAGGCATTGCTCTGGGGATTGGGCCCACAACCTGGACATGTGCCCTGACTGGGAAGCAGCATTTAGGTGCACAGGACAATGCCCAACCAGCTGGACCACACTGGCCAGGGCTGCTCACTGTTTTTTTCTTTTTTTAAAGTCTGTCCATGGCATTGATTAATCTGAATGTTTCAGAATCTGCTTTTTAAAAGTGATGTGCCTGAATACACCCTGCATTTCTTTTATTCACTGTAACAACCTCCAGCATGACACAGTCCCTTTCTCCCAAGTTTCATGTCACTTTTACTTCACCAGTTTGTTCTTTCCTGTTGGTTGGAATTAAGTCCACAGTAGCGGCCTCATTCTTATGTTCTTTTCTTTTTGAGAGACAAAACTGTCAGCACTGAGAGTCAGGTAGCTCAATTGGGATGAACCCAAGGGATGCATTTGCGGTAATTCACATGCCCAGAAGAAAAGAGCTTGATGTGAGCTGCAGATCAGCAGAGAAACTGGATTTATCTTGGACACTCTATCAGAAGGAAAGGGACCAGCGCCACGGGGAGAGATTGAGGTGAGTGAGTAGATCAGACCCAGGCTAAAGACTGTTCATTCTCTTCAAGAAATGGAACCGTAGTTATGAGACACTGTCAACCTTAGGGGGACCCTGTACAGTGTTGGCAGATCTGAGAAAAGATGTAGATCACTGGGGGTTTGGTCTGGCCATGGCATCGCAAGATGGGGCCTATGGAAGCAGTGGCCCTAGCAAGCTACTCACAGGAGGCTTTCCAGGGTGAGCCAGGTAGATCTTGTTGTCAGAAGGGATACTGATACAGGGTCCACCAGGGGGTGGAGGGCAGGTGTGTCGGGGACACAGCAGAGCTTTCTGTACAAATGGTGAGAAGCAGGATAGTGGGGTGGATGTTAGGGTCAGACAACCCTGGATTGGAGTACGCTCTGGGTTGGTAAATTATGAAACTCCTTTGCATAATTTCCTCCTGTGTAAGATGCGATAATAATGCCTGCTTTGTGGGTTGGTGAGGATTTAATTTTAAGGCATGGGAAACACTTAATACAGACTGGCACAGAGTCCCAAGAAATGAGAGGGCACAGGCCAATGAGGAGGAGACTCCACTTGGAATCAGAAGATTCCCATGAGCTCTGTAGGAAGTAGGAAAATAGAACTGTGGGACAGCAAGGGAGGGAACAAACAGGCAGGGACGAGAAGAAGGCATTCCGAGGAAAGGAAAGACAAGTGATGGCACCCGGAAGGAGGGCCTCAGTGATAGCTGAATGCAGAGAGAGTAGTGAAGAGGGTCAGAATATGGAGCTAATGCCTGCCCTCAAGGGGTCTGCACTCCAAGCAACAGTTTGCTGGCTGGCTGTGAGCATCTTATTGCAAGAAGAAATGTAGGAACACAAAAGAGGGGAGAAAAACACATTGATTTATTATACCAACCATTGGAGGGAGAGGGCCATTCAGAGGTCTTGAGTCTGTGCCCAGCTGGAAGCACATGTAGACCTTGGGCACCAGGACAAATAAGCAGCTGTCTAAGTAGCCATGAGGACCAGGACTCCTGTCACCATGAGGTTTCCTCAGTAAACTTACAGGGATTCTGCCAACACTAGAGGCCTGGTGCACAAAATTCTTGTGTGGGGGGGGGTCCTTTCATCCCAGCCTGCACCCTCTCCAATCTGGGACCCCTCGGGAGATGTCCGACTGCCGGTTTAGTCGGACTTCCCTCTCACAATCCTGGACTGCTGGCTCCTAATCTCTCACCTGCCTGCCTGGTCACCCCTAACTGCCCCCATCTTGATGGCCTGATTGCCTCATGGACTCAGGGAAGTTCCATGGTGTGAGGGGGGGGGATGTGGGGGAGGGGAGTCACTAGTATCCTAATATATAAAAAGCTAGGGGCCATCATGACCAAAACAACTGGATGGACTGATGACCAAATGCTGTGTGGGGAAACCAGGCCTAAAGGGGTGTTAACGAAGGATGACCAAATAATTGAAAAGCACACTGTGTGAGGTGATCAGGTTGGCAGGGGTGTTAGTGAGGGATGACCAAATGACTGAACAGCAGGATTCATGGGCAACCAGGCCAGCATGGGTGGGCAGTTGGGGGCAACCAGACTTGTGTGTGGGGGGGAAGTTTGGGGTGACCAGTCCAGCCGGGGGCAGTTTGGTGACATCAGGCTGGAAAGTGGAGGTGGTTGAGGGTGATCAGGCTGGCAAGGAGGCAGTTATGGGCAATCAGGCAGGCAGGTGAGCAGTTAGGAGCCAGCAGTCCTGTATTGTGAGAGGGATATCCAATTGCCAGCCTAGGCCTGATCCCTGGGATCGGGCCTAGACCGGCAGTTGGACATTCCCCAAGGGGTCCAGCATTGGAGAGGGTGCAGGCTGGACTGAGGGGATCCCCCCACCCCCATGCACCAATGTTATGCACTGGGCCTCTATATGTGTGTGTGTGTGTGTGTGTGTGTGTGTGTATATATATATCTACTCTATAAAAGCGAGATATTAAAATTAACCGTTTCTCCGAGAGAGGGTAAGCCACGCCCACGAGCCAATCAGAGCGGCTGTATGCAAATTAGCCCAGCCAACATGGCGGCCGCCACTCACGGACCTGAGTAAACAGCTGTTTCCATTGCAACAGGAGTGAAAGTAAAGCTGCTCTCGCTCCACTTAAACTGCCTCTAGCGAAACACAGATTTGAAACATTTGAAACAATATAGCAATCATAGAATCCTCCGGAGCTGAAGGAAAGAGCAGCCCAGGCCTCACCAGTAAAGTAACAATTGTTTCATTATAGATGCTGCGAGGTGAAGCAGAGGAGGCTTCCTTAGTTAGAAGGCTGCCTTAAAGGAACAGTGTATCAATTATAGAAGATAACCCCAGGCCTTCAAGGAACAGTATCAATTATAGGAGAAAAAACTCCAGAAACCTGCGTCCAGCCAGCCTTGCTGGGACGTTGGGTCAATGGGAGCTGTGGGCAGCTTTAAGCCCCTCACCCAGGCTGGTCAGGCACGCCAGCAGGTGGACATCCCCCGAGGGGTCTCAGACTGCGAGAGGGCACAGGCCGGGCTGAGGGACCTCCCGAGTGCACAGAGCGGCTGCAGGGCGGGACAGCGCAGGACCCAGGACCCGTGAGTGGGAAACAGGCGGCAGGGTTGGAGGGCACCGCGAAGCGGGTAAAAGGCGGCAGGGGGTCGGCGGCCTGCTTGATGGGCTTCCCAGGCCCTTTGCGGGGCATCGGGAAGCAGGTAGGAAGTGGCAAGGGGTCGGCGGCCTGCTTGGCAGCTGTCCAGGCCCTTGGAGGGGCATCGGAGAGCGGGAAAGAGGCGACAGGGGGGGTCAGTGGCCTGCTTGGTGGGCTTCCCAGGCCCTTTGCGGAGCACCGGGGAGTGGGAAAGCAAGGCAGCAG
>PVJC01041749.1:0-15223 GCA_004026665.1 Murina feae
TGCTCTGAGCCTCAGATGCGGCTGGGGGCAGGTCCCCAGTGGCGACACACACACACACACACACACACACACACAAAAGGCGGCTGGCAGACTGGGGCCATCATAGGACATCCACTGAGGGGTCCCAGACTGTCAGAGGGCACAGGCCGGGCTGAGGGACTCCCTCCACCCCGAGTGCACAAATTTTTGTGCACCGGGCCCCTAGTAATATAGAAAAGTCTTTCACCTGCTTGACAGAATCGTAATGTAGTCCTGATAGAATATTACTTCCAGTCCTATCTAAATGAAGTCAGATGCCAAGTGGAATCTAACAGGAATAATTATAGTTGCAATTATTTAAAATTCTTCTTGAACATAATTCAAACCCTAATTTCCCTTAGTAAATTGGAGAACCTTCAGCTAGATTTTCTTTTGACATTAAGCTAAAGTCGTTATTTTAAATTAAATGTGACACTTGTATTACCAATAAATAGTTTCAGTGATAAGAAAAAACCTTTCTCTCTTTCGTTTTTCATATTTAAAAAAAAAGTATTACTGATAGAAAAAATTGAAATGTAGATTATAACAACTTCAAAACCTAAGTGCCTTATTACTGGGGTAAAAAAAGAATCAAAGTCTATCATCAAACATTTTTATCAAGTATCTTTCTGGGCCCCATAGCATGATGCAGCAAAGTCAGTGAAGTTAACCGCAACACTACTTTCTGTGAGTAAACATTTTTAATATGCAACTCTGTCTTTATGGCATACATTCAAATTAAGTAAAAATAATTATTACTATTACTACAAACACACGTCTTTAAAAATTAGAAGAGGCCTGCTCCTTTTACCATGCTATATTAAAAGCACTTAATCAGCCCTAACCGGTTTGGCTCAGTGGATAGAGCGTCAGCCTTCGGACTGAAAGGTCTCAGGTTAAATTCTGGCCAAGGGCATGTACCCTGGTTGTGGGCACATCCCCAGTAGGAGGTGTGCAGGAGGCAGCTGATTGGTGTTTCTCTCTCATCAATGTTTCTGACTCTCTAACCCTCTCCCTTCCTCTGTGTAAGAAATCAATAAAATATACTTTTTTTTAAAAAAAGCACTTAATCGGGACTAAATATCTATGTTTTCATTTCTTCTCACCATATCCTCTCTTCCTAATTAGTGGCATAAAAAAAATTAAGTCTCTTTGGATAAGTGTCTGTTCAGGTCCTTTGCCCATTTTTTAATTAGATTGTTTGTCCTCGTGGTGTAGAATAGGATAAGCTCTTTATATATTTTAAAAACTAACCCCTTACCGGATGCGTCATTGGCAAATATGTTCTTCCATTCAGTGGGATCCTTTTTCATTTTGTGATGGTTTCTTTTGTTGTGCAAAATCTTTTTACTTTGATGTGGTCCCACTTGTTTATTTTTCCCTTCGTTTCCCTTGCCCGAGGAAATATATCCGACTGTGCTTTCATGTCTTACTGTTCACCAAGGGGAGAAAATCTAACCCTAGGAAGTACAACTCTGGAGTGTACTCGGTGATGTAGTTTTGCTAAGAAGGTGCAATTGCAGTGCTGAGGAGGTGGAAATTAGGAAACGGTCCTGTTAAATACCATGTGGGGGGCCTCCTAAATGAGATTCAGGTTTCTTTAATGGACATTTTTTCTTATAACAACTTTTTTCTGCTGTGTTTTCTTTTTAACTCAGCCGCCAACAATAATGCATTTACAGGTCGCAGCAGTAACACATTGTGGACAGCAGAGGGAGCCAGCGGCACTGGCCCGATGGTGCATGTCAGTGGGGCTAGGGTTTCACTGCCGCCAAACCAGGCCTGAACTGGAGTCCAACGTGCAAACGCAAATCCCCGCACGCCGAGGGTGTGCAGATCATATTGATCGAAATAACTGGGAGAGCTCTTCATTCTCAAACGTAGTATAAAAATGTCAAGCTACCCGTAATGGAGCCCATTCTTACCAAAGATTAAGTCTTGGGTAAATACAATTAGGAAAATATCTTGTCAGTTTATTTTTTAAATATTTTAGAAATATCATTTTCAAATATTTAGCACCTCCATGACTCCTGTTACGAGTACCTTTGCACCAATCAGAGCAGAGTTCGGGCTCCTTATAGGAGGACTTTCCACCTTGGGGAAGGGGGGTTAGGCCAAAACAAATCATCTCCCTCGTGACTTCTATGAAGAAGGACTTGCTCAGGTGGCTCAATTACAGACTTATGCCCACAAATGGAGCATTTTTAAATTCCTGTTTATTCCTCTCTATGGTCTCGTGTTTTCTCATTTCTTTTTTTTCATATATTGCCTTTTCTTTGTGTTTTTGTTTTTCCCTTTTTCTTTCATTTCTACAACTCTTCTTCTCCGAATGTTTCCTATTTTTTCTTTCCTATTTTTATTTTATGTTCCAATAATATGGCATTTCAGCCTGTTTTTGTAATGTCCTTTATACTAATTATTCTAATGTTCCCCTTTTTCCCATTTACCTTTTTTCTCTCATCCATACGTTTTCTTCCTCCGATAAGCTTAGCCATTGTCTCAAATTTTCTTTTTCTCTTTTCACATTTATTGAAAGAGATACCTCTTTTCAACTCTTGTAAAGTGGGAGAAATAATGCCTCTGGTTATATTCTATCATTTACTTATTTTATGAATGCTTACCACATACCTACAGCATAGGGCATGTTTCAGGCACAGGGTTGGGAGGTAGCAATAAGGAATATAAAAATGAAGATGGCATGATTCCTTTACTCTGCTGCTCCTAATATGGGAACTCCCATTTGACCCTGCGATCCCACTTCTAGGAATATATCCCAAGACACCAGAAACACCAATCAGAAAGGATATATGCACCCCTATGTTCATAGCAGCACAATTTACCATAGCTAAGATCTGGAAACAGCCTAAGTGCCCATCAGCAGATGAATGGATTAGAAAACTGTGGTACATCTGCACAATGGAATACTCTGCTGCTGTAAAAAAGAAGGAATTCTTACCATTTGCAGCAGCATGGATAGAACTGGAGAGTATTATGCTAAGTGAAATAAGCCAGTCAATGAAAGAAAAATACCACATGATCTCACTTATTTATGGATAATAAAGACCATTATAAATTGATAAAAATAAACAGATACAGAGGCAGAACAGCATTGAACAGACTGTCAAACTACAGCTGGAAGGCTCGGGAGGGTTAGGGGGGAGTTAAGAGATCAACTGAAGGACTTGTATGCATGCATATAAGCATAATCAATGGACACAAGACACTGAGGGGTAGGGAAGGAGGGGGGAAGGTCAAGGGGAAATAATGGAGACTTATTTAACACTCTTTGTAATACTTTAAGCAATAAAACAAAAATTTAAAAAAATGAAAATGGCATGATTCCTTTACTCTGCTGCTCCTAATATAATATTAAATAGATACAAATAACTATCAAGGTGGTATAATATCAGTACCATCAGAAAAATATAATATTTTTCTCTGGGGAGATGGGATTATGAGTGAAAAATTTTGGTTATTAATGAGTATAAATGGAGGGAACAAGATGAGGAATAATGAGGTGAAAGAGGGAATAGTTTAAGTGTGTTAAGCATGGGCTTGTATTGCAGGGAATTTTGCACTTTATATGCCAGATAATAGGACGGCTCCTCTGCAGGATTTCAAATAGACTCTGCCTGCCAGCTAGTCTTTTCTGCCTCCTCAGTGGGAGAGACTGGATATCATAATTACTAATCCTCATCCTTTCACGCCTCTTCCTTCCTTTGTCACATAGGATAAAAATAATAGTACCTAATCCATGCCTAATAAATGAAAGGCATTGGACTTGGTTGAGGTTTGGTGAGAATGAAATGAGGTAATAAATGTAAAACACTTATAACTGTTCCTGGAACATATTAATATTAAACCCTGCAAGTCTTTCTTATTGTTGGCGTTGTTAGATTAAGGGTTAATTGAGGCCTCTTTGACTCCTCTCTATTCTTTTCATGAAGCTTTTTCGAATCTCTCCAACCTACCCTAATCTTTTATTTCACTGGACTCCTGCTCAATGTTACCCAGTTAATATTTAATTACTCCCCAATTATGTTGTGCATTTTCATTATGTGTCTTCATTAAAGCATAAATTCCTTTTGGCAGGGAACATGAAGTTGGGGTTGTATATTTACTTGATTTGTCATGGAACTAACATGAATGAGCACAGTTAATAGGCACTCAGAAAACATTAGCGCATCAGCGTAGTTCATAGCTTAGAAGTGAATGAGTGACTTCTATGACATGTAAGCCTGCACGTTCATTAGTGGAAAGTGAAAATTGTAAAGCTGAGAAGATATCAGAGAAGAATGGCTCAAATTTACCTTACTGTTTCAGTGTTATTTGACAGTATTAGAAAACATTTATTAGGCATCCACTATCACACATGTATTTATGCACAATAAATTCATTATTTAATTAAAATTTTACAACCTTATGAGATTTTGTCAATGAGTGAGGCAAAGAGAGGTCCACAGTCACATTGTCATTAATAATGCCAAAGCTAGGGTTCTAATCCATGGCTACCAAATTCCATGTGCTCTTTCTTCTATAGTATCTTCCACTAACATAAGTAAGGTAAATGGGAGAAAACACTTCGTTTTGGGAGTGAATAGATATATTACATAATCAGAACAATAATGGATGCACGAATAAAGTAAGAACAAAAAAACAAAAGGAAATTTTAGGAAATCTAGCAAGAATTACCAACTGTTGAAAACTGATTTAGAAGGTTAGAATTCAGCAAATTAATTGTAATATCACCAAAATATGAATATTGACATTTTTCAATGGTAGAATACGTGCTTTTTCTTACTGATGGTATGGTAATCCTCGGACAGGGGTTTATTGAGGGAGCAAAGTTTATAATAACAATAAAGTACTTGCATTTTTATTTCATGCTTTTAAAGGTCAGCCTAAATTCTTTCTTGACCCCGCGAGTAGGCCCTTTCTTGGTTAACCTGGAGTCGAATTACTGGATCACTGAGTGGAGCCTGCCTTTATGAGACGCCCTTTAGCCAGCTCTGGCTGTACACTTAGTGGATGGGGCATTACCTAAAAACCTGCTCCTCTCATTCATTCATTTCTCTATTTTTCAACAAATATTTATGGATTATGGATACATCCTTAAAACAAACAAACAAACAAACAAACAAAACAAAGATCCCTGCCTGACCTTGCAGAAAAAAATAAAAATGGATTACGGGTGCATAAAGAGGTGATGGCGAAAATAGCTGCAATTTTAAATAGGCTGGTCCTGAGGGGCCTCATAGAAAAGATGGTAACTGAGAAAAGACTTTTGAGAGAGAAGAGGAAATTTCTGAGGAAATGGGGGAAAGGCACTCCTGGAAAGGCAGCAGTCAGTGCAAATGGCCTTAGGAAGTGTTCCTGGAGTTTGAGCTGCACTCGGAAGTCCAGCTCACCTGGAAAGAAATGGGAGTAGCAATAGACGAGCGTGGAGATAAGCACTTAGTGGAGGGAGGTGGAGAGCTTCTGCAGGGTTTTGATGTGCGTTTGCAGTAAAACTTAAGTAGCATTGAGCCATGCAGTGACTTGTTAAAGGACAATTTAAAAGCAGGAGACTGCCCTAGCCGGTTCGGCTCAGTGTGGAGAGCCCGGACCTTGAGGAATGCCTCAACTGCAGGCTCCTCCCCAGCCCAGGCCCCGGTCAGAGCTCGTGCAGGGGCAACCGATTGGTGTTTCTCTCACATCGGTGTTTCTCTCAGTCTTTCCCTCTCCCTTCCACTCTCTCTAAAAATCAATGGAGAGACATATGTAAAACTTTCAATAATAAAGAACTTTAAAAAATAAAATAAAATAAAAATCAATGGAAAAGTATCCTCTGGTGAGGATAAAAAATAATGATATAAAAATAAAAGCAGAAGGCTAAGGGAAAACATGGTTTGACTACATCCAAAATATTGATAGTAAAGTTTTTTTCTTCTTAAGTATCAAGTATTGCTTAATTCATTAAATATTTTCTAGTTAATGTATCAGAGAAAAATAACTTAATATAGAGAAATACTCACCTAAGCTTAGAATAGTGCCTATCTTATAAAACTGATGACTAAAATGAAAATATGAATAGCCATTAAAAATGCATTTGTCAGTTTATCCAGTCATTATAAATCAACTAGTTAGTCATTATATTTTTTAATATGTTTTATTGATTTTTTACAGAGAGGAAGGGAGAGGGATAGAGAGTTAGAAACATCCATGAGAGAGAAACATCCATCAGCTGCCTCCTGCACACCCCCCACTGGGGATGTGCCTGCAACCAAGGTACATGCCCTTGACTGGAATTGAACTTGAGACCCTCCAGTCCGCAGGCCGATGCTCTATCCACTGAGCCACACCAGTCAGGGCAGTCGATATTTTTACTAACGTTGCTTTAATATGCAGAATGGTTGGAGTATTTGGATAAGCTGAGGTTTTGGTGTAGTTGAAGGTCACAGACCTCCTGCAGAGAGGACTTTAGGAATCTCTGCTCAGGGTTTCCAGAAAAGGCCAGTGTGTGGGTGGAGGTAGGAGGGAGAGTGAACAGGGGGAGCCAGGTAGGAGAGGGAGCCTGGCTACAGGCCAGTGGGAGTGAGGTGCCCAGCAGATCCTATCCCAGTATATGATGGTTGTGGGGAACTGGCTCCTACCTGGGCCCGTAGGGATACCCCCAAAACGAAGCCGAGGAAGAGCTGGGTTGCTGCAATGCTCACCTAGGACATTAGTTTTCCGAGGCTGCCCTAACAGAGCACCACAGACCAGGTGTTTTAAACAAGGGAAATTCATTTTCTCGCACTTGCGGAAGCTAGAAGTTTAAGATCAGTGTGCCAGCAGGTTTGGTTTCCTCTGAGGCCTCTCTCCTTGGATTGCAGAGGCCGCCTTCTCACTACGTCCTCACAGGCTCCCTCCTCGGTCTCTGTGTGTCGTCTGTGTCCTGATCTCTTCGTATAAGGACACCAGTCATATTGGATTAGGGCCCGTTCATCTGACCTCGCCACCTCTTTAAGGTCTCTATCTCCGGTCACATTCTGAGGTCCTAGGAGTTAGAATTTCAACATATGAATTTGAGTGGGGAGAGCACAGTCCAGCCCATAATGCCTAGCGACAACATCTGAATGATCTACGAGGCTGAAGCAAGACTCAGGACCGGAGCACTTAATTACCTAACTTAATTACCTAATTAGCCATTAGGCAAAGCAGAAGAACCCAAACATGTTTTTGTACGTATTTCTTTTTGTTGTTGCTGTTTATTGCATATTTTTATATTTTCAAAAAGCATCGAAGAAGTCATCGTGAAAAAAAACAGAACTTTACTGCACCTTCTTATGCTCACTATAATAGCCTTGTAAAGTGGCCTCTACAAGTCTCAGCTGGCCTGTGGCCAACTCTACGGGCTAAGGGAGCAGCCCAGCCAAGGGTGGGGGCAGGTCTTCGGCTCAGAGCTCTGGACCTGGCATGGAAATCTAAGCGCAAATCAGAAAACGCTGGCTGAGCCCTGGTTCCAGGGCCCAGCGGCGTGGGGCGTCTGAAGGAAAGGCTGCGCTGCGGGGGAAATGCCGCGCGCTCACCCCTGACGCCTTCGCTGCGAGAGCTGCGATGCCAGCTGCGGTTCGGGTCCCTTTAGGCTCCTCCGAAGGTAAATCCTAACAAAGTGGTTAGAAGATGTGAGCTTTCAAGTGAAAAGGCTCCACGTCAGAACGCTAAATATATATATCGCACTGGTTATGAACCTATGAGACTGTAACCAAATTCTCTGCGAATGAGAATGTCTCCATGTCAATGAACATCTCCGTAACACCAACTCCTTTTCTTCATTCTTGCCGCTCGGCTGAGTAGGGGCTGGAGGAGCCAGTTACTGACGATTGTAAATGTAACCGAGTAGAAGTACACGGGAACGAGAGAGGCCAGCAGCCACATGAAGCGTCTCTTCACCATCAGGGACCCTCAGAGTCGTATGGAATGAAATCTACCATTTCCTGGCTCTGCATTAACGTGTTATGAAAAATATTTTTTAAAAAGCTATCTCCTTTACTGTCTATTCAAAGCTCTGCTGAGCACCCAGTATTCGATCCTTTGCTATCAAGCTTACACATTTGCTATCGCCATAGCAACATGATGTTGACATTTCCGGTTGCTAGCAGCGCCGCAGTATTGGATTCGTACACAATGGCATTCTGCTGGCTCAGACGCGGGGCTTTTCATCGGCTGCACTCCCTTTTCAGATGCCGGTACAATAACGGGAAGCATTGATTTACCATGCAAATTACACACGAAAATCCGAATCCAATAATCCAGAGAAATAAAGGCACCTGTATTTAAGGACTTATGTTTAAGGATTTTTTTTTGTTTGTTTGCAGTATTTTTCATAGCGAAAATAAATAAATAAAAGCCTTGAAACAAAGCAGATGCCCACCAGTAGCTGAATGGCTGAATATGTTGTGCTGCTCACACACCACAGAATACCATGAACCATTAAAGGAAGTAAATTATAGCTACGTCACTTGACTTGAAAGATTTTTACCATGCATTGTCAAGTGAGAAAAACAAAATGGATAAAATTATATGTATACAGCAACACTCATAGCAGCATTATCCACAATAGCCAAAGTGTGGGCACATTGAGATTTTAAAATGTATTAATTATAATTTATACTCAATTTTTAATTTTATTTCATAGCTATGAATCATATTTTTAAAAACATGCATATAACTTCAATCTTTCAAATTTTCACAATTATTTAAATAACATTTTATAAATTATAGGATGTCCCAAAATATATACACACGCTGAAGAATTATAAAGGCATTTATTAAAATAAGTTTAATTTCCAAAATTGTGCTTTTTTTGGGACACCGTGCTTATTTGAATTTTAAATACAATTATGCTTTAAATACAATTACATTTTTAATACTTTGATCATTACCATCAATATGAAAATCTTGATGACAGCCTAATAATGTTGCTGAGATAAAGGCAAGAAAAAGCAAATTTATAGGATTAACATATGCCTTATGAATTAATTGAGTCTCTATTTTATTAGTCATCTAAAACACCAATTCCCAATCAACAGGACACCAGACAATAACTAAATTTGATATGTTTGGATTTTTTGCCCATTTAGTGTCTTATAAAAACTATAACTTTATACATATCTTTCAAATTTGTTATGATGAATATATATTTGTCCAGGTAAGAAAATAGAACATATTTTATTTAACAGCTTGTTAACCTGATTTGTGATCCTCAGACGTTCTAAACTACGCATGTGGGCCTCCGTTTTTACCCAGGCTCCCAGAATCCTCTGGCCTGGTCTGAAAAGCACTTTGAAGAAAGGACCTGTGAGAACCTAAGCTGGTACCTAGAGACCAGCATAGGCTACTAGGCTCACAGTGTTTGGAAGGCACTACAGTGAAGTGTGGGGGCTCCTAAACACAGTTTCTAGTCAATACGCATTATCACGAACTTCATTTCACCAAAAAACCCCATTCTTTCCATTTCTGTTATCCTCAGGAAACGTCTAAGATAAAGCCTTAAGTGGGCTTTTGATTCGTTTTCAAGGGTATTTCAAATGTTAACTAACTGTCCCTAGGGTGTAAATTACAAAGAGCTACATTTAAAAGTAAATTATAGTCAGGTTGGTGTGGCTCAGGGTTGAGAGTCCGCCAATGAAACAAGAGGTAACTGGTTTGATTCTCAAGCAGGGTACATGCCCGGGGCTCTATCCCTAGTAGGGGGCATGCAGAAGGCAGCTTCTATCTCTCTATTCCTCTCTCTCTTTCTCAAAGAAAAAAATCAATACAAGTTATAGCAAATGTGTCAATCACCATATAGAAGGGCTTTATAAGTAAAGACTTAGCAGTTCTTTCAGAAGTTCTTGCAGTTCCTTAATTCCAGACTTTTCTCTGAAAGGTCAGAAGTCATCAGTTCTGTCCTAAGATGCCTCTGCTGTACGGAACCGGCGTTGGAGCTCACAGAGTGGAAGGGACATCTCCCTTCCCAGTTAGCCCCGAAATGCTGCTCCTAGCACTCGGCTAAAACTTCAAGAGGTCAGATTTGTTCCAGTCATTGTCACCTCTCACCTCTCCCCTCTCAGATCACAGCACACATCGGTGACAGTGGCTACCTCTTCAAGGAAGCCCATTTCTCCGGTTTAATTTTCTATTGAAGGTATGAGTAGTCTTCTGTACTTGAGCCATATGACCCAGTTCATTTCATCTTTGAGGGGCCTCCGATCTTCGCCATTAAGTGATTTGGATAAAATAATCCTGGAACCCCACTACGAGAAAGATGACGTCCGAACACCATCCGTTTGGGCCACCACCTCCACTTGGAGCAAGACCAGCCCCAGGGAATGGCTTCCTAGCATGATACTATTTCAGCAGAAATAGCAGCAGGCTTACATCCCAGGCCATGCCGCTAATCGACATTTTTCTAATGCTTCCAGTCCTTTTGAGTTTTCTTTCTTTATTTTTTTAAAATATTTTTTAAAATATATTTTATTGATTCTTTACAGAGAGGGAGGGAGAGAAATAGAGAGACACATAGATGAGAGCGAAACATTGATCAGCTGCCTCCTGCACACCTCCTACTGGGGATGTGCCCACAACCAAGGTACATGCCCTTGACCGGGATTGAACCTGGGACCTTTCAGCCCACAGGCTGACACTCTACCCACTGAGCCAACCCGGTCAGGGCTTAAGTTTTCTTTCTTAATCAACATCTCTCTGCATGGGCCTGGGCCTCCACCAGATCTTGATCTGAGGGTTACATAAATTCCTTCATTTATCAGCTGGCTATAAGAGTGCCTATAAGAGTACCTCCGCATCATTTCCCGAAAGGCTACGAGCTGCCCTAAAGCTGTAGATCCCTCAGGTGCACTAGTTGCTATACGTGTTGCCATCTTAGTTTAATGAGTCCCTGCTTCCTGTCCAGCATCAGCAATCAGAAGAGGCTGGAGTGTGGGGACCAGTCACCCTGGTTCGCCCAGGCTGAGGTAGTACTGAGGCAGTACTTTCAGTACTAACACAGAAATGTCCTGTACAAGCCTGGACTTCTTTGTCTCTCTTAAAGGGTGAGTGGTTGGATTCAAGCAGATTTGGCATACAACGGAATTCTCCTGTGAGGCGCTCCCAGTGCAAGAATAGTGCAAGTGGTACTAACACATTTCCTAACTTTAAAAATTCCTCCAGCCCTGACCGGTTTGGCTCAGTGAATACAGTGTCAGCCTGTGGACTGATGGGTCCCAGGTTCGATTCTGGTCAAGGGCATGTACCTTGGTTGCGGGTACATCCCCAGTGGAGAGTGTGCAGGAGGCAGCTGATCCATGTTTCTCTCTCATCATCGATGTTTCTAACTCTATCCCTCTCCCTCCCTCTCTGTAAAAAATCAATAAAATATATATATTTTAAAAATTCCTCCAAACAGAGGCTTTTGCACCAGAAAGAAATTTCTTTCTAGAAAATTCTAAGAAATTAACTTTCACTGTCTTCTAGCTCTCAACTTACTCAAAAGCATGCTATAGGGTATTTAAGCATTTTGCCATTGTCACCAAGGAGTGGTTTCTTTCAAAGACAAATGACCTCAAGCCTGGCACTCTGTGACATTCCATTAATGTCAGGATTCTCATATTTGCTCCACTAATAGCTCCTCAATCATATGCCTCTTCGTTAAGCTATCCTTCTGCTCTCCTTGTCTTCACAGTCTTCTCTTATCAACTAAAGAGTTCATAAGGACTGAGATTTAATTGTAAGGAGTTTCCTTACTAGGCAGAGGACATTTTATCCACAGCGTTTCAAAAACTAAAATTATTCATCCAACAAATATTTCTCAAGCAGTTCCTGTGTTAATAACGATGTGTTTCTGATGCAAGCACAATCTGTCAGGTTAATGAAAGATTCTGAGAAGTAAATGAGCATTAGCAGTGCGATGAATACCATGAAGGTCAAGTTCCACATGCTATGGGAGCATCTGGGAGAAACAACTAATCAAATTTGAGGGTCCTGAAAGTTAAATGAATGATGAGTGCTCAGGTTAATGCATTCATTGATTAATTCAACAAGTATTTATTGAGAATCTAATGTGTGCCACGCACTGTGATAGCCATTGGAGAGGAGAATGAATGTAAATATGACACAGTCTTTATGCTGGATTTTCATAGCCGAATATAAAAAAGTACGTGCAAATGAATAATTATGATATGATTTAATAAGGGCTATAATAGAGGTCTCCAAAGAAGGCCTCACAAAAAATGAGATGTCTGTATGGAAGTGTACTTGACCTTGAAGGTTAAAGGAGGAACTTACAGGAAAATGGAGAAGGGCTCTCCAAGGAGAGGCCACACACAGCTTGCAGAAATACGTAGAGGAGTGGAAGAGCATGGCTCAGAAGGTAAATACACGAAGTTGGGTGTGGCTAAAGGTAATGTATGTTGTGAGGAGAGGTAGACAATGACTGGAATGGTAGGTGGCATAAGATCACAAGTCTTTTATGCTATCTTAGGCCTTTGGATTTGTTCTGAAAATTATGGGATGTCACTGGATGGCTTTAAACTAGGCAGTAAACTTTTCAGATTTGTGTTTTAGAAAGATTACTGTAAAGATTGTAAGGGTGGACTGGAGGAAGAAGCAATTTATCTGATCCTCAAAAACACTCTGAAGTTGAGACTAGCAGGTATTTTCACTCATATCCTATATAATAAAAGGCCAGTGACCATAACAACCTGAACGACAGCTTGACCAGTTGCTATGAGGTGATCACCTCTCGGTCCCTCCCCCTCGGCCCACAGGCTCCGGGAGAAGGAAGGCCTACTCTTGCATGAATTTTCGTGCACCAGGCCTCTAGTTTTATATAGAAAGACCTAAAGTGATTTGCCAAAGGCCCCCTATGTCGTTCCAAAATTGAACAAAATCAACACCATCCAGATAGGAATGTGGGTGGAAACCTCTATCCATTCACCTTTGGCTTCAGTCATGTTGCACTTGAAAATAACCTTTAAAAGTTCTGTTTGCACTGCTGCTCCAACTACTTTTGCATAATTGATTAGGCAGAATGTGTACAGTCTGAAGGAGGTGCTTTGAAGCATCAAAGTGCTCCACAATATTCTCTTCTATTTGGTAGGGAAAGGTTGGAGTCACTCATATTTTCCAATATTGTTCTAAATTTTCTAGATCTTGCAGTCCAGGGAATTCACTCTAAGAAAGTGATATTTGTATTTTATAATATTGTAAACATTTAAACATTGTTGACATTGGCTCAAATTTGTTTCTCCTGACATGTGTGGGATATTGAGGGTGGCAAATAATTGTGAATTTAAAAGCTTGATTTGGTTTTGCTTCTCAGTTTTATAAGTAAGTGCAAATGACAAACAATGATTTTCTCTTCTTCCCCAAAATGTTTCTAGCCAACAAAGCTTTCAAAAAGTTTATTAATTACAATCAACATTAAGGATTAAGTTCATAAAGAAAGAAAATACAATAGTTTAAATAATTCTGGAATGTCTGGAATTTGCTGAGATGAGTAACAACACGCCTGTATGTGTTCGTGAGGGAAGCTCAGATTAAACTTTTCTTTATTACAGTGGTTCTTGAAGAGTGTTCCAAGGGCCCGCAGCACCTGTGTCACCTGGGAACTTTTTAGAAATACAAATTCTTAGCCCGAACCCAGACCTATGGAGTGCAAAGAGGGGAGAAACAGCAGTCTGTTTTCACAGAAGCCCTCCAGAGTAAAAGGCAGAGGGGGAATCATGTTTCAGACTACAAAGAACATGGTTTCAGTTCTAACCCAGACATGAAACTTCAGACACATCCTCTATGTCCTGGTGCCATCACTAGATCATCTGGTTAATAGCTTAGCCCCTTACCTGGCCTTCCTGGTATTGTAAATACTACCTACGTTATTCTTACTCACTTGTTCGAGGGGCAGTCTTCTCTCTCCAAGTGACTTGGATGCATGCTTAATTTTGAGAACTGTCTATATTATAAAAAAAACCATTGGCTCTAACGCCGTAATGACCAAACACGGGCGAGGGTGGGTGGGGCCATGTGATTTCACATGCTGGGCTCGTAGGTGGTTTACAAGTTGTGATATTACTGGAAACACACCAGCAACATACCCTGAGGGGCCCAGTGCAAGATGGAAATGCAGCATCCCTTGTTTAAAATTAAGAGTTTCAAGATGGTGACAGCAGAGCATTAAACAAGGAAGGGGCCCTACTAAGCACGGGCCGATGCCTGTGCAGGTTAAAGCCCAAACAAGAGTTTCTACTTGTATCTAACCAGCCTTGTTTTTCTCAGACAGAAATAATCCAACGCCATGAAAGCAGGCCACATTCCCCCCCTCGGACACCAGTCTTAGCTCCTGAATTGTCTCTCTTCGAATATTAGTTTCTTTATCAGATGTATTCAACCATACATGTGATTTGCTTCAGCAGGCAGACGAGTGCTGAACGCAAAGGTCAGTATGCAATAAACATTTGCTCATTGGAAATTGAATGCATTTTTTTAGGTATTATTTTACATGTATCCAGGAAGTAAGAAATCCTATGTTAAATGCTGTATAACGTGTTATTAGCTCATTTTTTAAAAGCATTTTCAAACCTACTATGTTATTAATAATACTTTACATGGGCAAAAATAGAGATAGTCTTATTCCCAATGAGTAAGTGAGGAAGAATGGCACCAACAGATTCAGGGATTACTCTAAATTACAAGGTATCAATGCAATTTAATATCCACTAAAGTGTCCTTGAAGCTGGGTGTAAACTCAGATATGCTGACTCCTTGTCCATTTTCCCTCCCACTACAACCAAACTATCTCCAGTTGCTGGAAACGGATTGTTTTTGTGCTGGAAACTGATTGTTTTTAACCTACTTTGGTTGCTCTGAAAGGTCAGAGCTATGCACCCATTGTTTAAGTTGAAACATTGTTAATTACAGCAAATCTCCACCTGTTAATTACATGTAAAATTCTTCCTTGGAATTTCCTGCGTAAGGATATGGTTGTTTTCTCAGAGACTCAACAAAAGGCTGGTGAGACTCAGGCATCAGTGGGCAATCTACCCTGGTAGAGGAAAGATGCCTCGCCTGGTCCCCCAGTTTCCAAACTTCTAGTCTCTCTCTCTTCATTTTGTGTGCGGCCTCCTTCAGAACTCGAACCCTGAATAGGAACCCTGAACTACGCTGGACGTGTAAGGGGCTTCAATATCCAGTAAATAAAAATATACCT
>PVJC01041750.1:0-15194 GCA_004026665.1 Murina feae
GGAAGGCAGCGAGCAAGGAAAGAGGAAGGAGAGAGAAAAGCGAGCAAGGAAGGAAAAAGAGGAAGGAGAAGGAGAGAGATGCCTATCCAAAAGATTGCGTTCACTTACCTAACACTCAGGTCTGACTCGCAGGGTGGGTAAGCCGAGTGGCGACCAAGAAAACAAGGCTGACTCACAGGATGAAACCAGTGGCGCCTAAGAGGTTGTCCGGCTGGACACGAGAGTGAACGTTCCCGGAGAACCGCAGGACGGAGGCCACGTTGGGCGCCAATTATGTCCCGACCCGCGGGACATGCAACGTGGGGACTTCCGCAACGGTTCCTGCAAGGGAATGAAAGGATAGGAGATGCAAAGAAATGGAGGCAAGACAGGGTTCTGATCAAGCCTCAAATTTTTATTTGTTCAGCAGGGCAATATATACTTTAGGAGATGGGGGTGGGTAAGGAGGTTCATGGGAATTAGCCTTTCTGCAGACTCTGGAATGGTAGTCGTTACTTCAGGGCAGGAGATGTCTATCGGGTTAGAGCAGACTCCGGAATGGCAGTCATTTTTCTTCAGGGCAGGAGATGTCTATCTTTGGCTGTAGGCCACAGGTCTGGTGACTAGAAGGTCTTACTAAAACTTTTTAAGTTAGCTTTGTATAAATCAATCTCTTTTATGGTTCCCAACAATTATTACTAGTTTAATTAATGCATATATTATATGTATATTTTTAACTATTATTCTGAACATTTTAAAAGTAGTTTACTATATTTCTCTTATGTGCAAATAGTTTCATAGTCCTCAGTGTCCTTCATTCCTTGAAACTTCTCCATTCATGAACCATTTAACCTTAGTAAGCCTTTTCATTGAGCCAGATTTCAGCATCAGACTAACAGGTTACAAGTGGGGAGAAAATGAGGAGGTTTATCTGGGACTGAGTTTGAGATGCCTGGGAATCTCTAAACAAAGATGTCCAATAGATAACAGGATACAGGCCTAGAATCTTTGAGTGTGGTAACAGTTGAGAACAGAGAGTAATAACAGTTTGGGAGTCATAATACATAATGGTTTGTTGTTGACTCAACCCATGGAGGGTGTACAAAGAAGCATTCTGAATTGAGGAGGAAGCTCTGGGCAATGATGAGGTGAATACAGGGGGAGAAGCCTGAGTATCTAAGAGCTAGGATGAAATAAAAATATATATAACTTAGTAAACCAAAGGAAGAGAATTTCAAAAAGAAATAAACATAGCCAGAGATGAGAATATTCTGGCAAGATGAAAAACAGTGCTCTTTGGGGTGTTAATACCACTTATGAGCTTAATGAAGCATTTTTGTGTGTGAAGTGGTTCAATTGGAAGATAGATTGCAATAGCTTGAGGAGCAACAGGAAGATCAGAAGTTGAATCAATGAATGTAGATTACCCCCTCAGGAAGTATAGTGTAAACAAAGAGGGTAATGGCCCCATAACTAGATGGGGACTTAGGCATTTTTTATATCCCAAACTCCACTTCCTCATTTATGAAAGGAGAAAAATATGCCTGGTTCGTAGTATCATGAGGATTAAAGTCTATGACTAATTGAATGCTCTTGTGTCCTTTCCCTAGCTCAAGTGTTTTTTTTAATTAAAAAAAATTTTTTTTATACATACCTGAGTTTGACCTAAGGAAATATTAACATTCCTTTATCACTTAGAACAAGGACAGTTTAAGTTTGGTCTGGGAATAAATGTAATTAAGAATATTTCTTACCCCACCTTACAAACCAAAGAAATGGCCTCCAGTGGAGATTCTAGGAGCAAATGCCACTTGCTTTGTACGTCAGTTTGACCCACTAAGAATTCCTGTTATGGGTTACTTCAATATTCAAACATTTCTTTAAATTCAACTCTTGAAATTTCTTGGCCACTTTCCGTGTTTTTGAATTGAAGATTTCAAAAAGCCAAATGAGCCTGCGCTTAAATAAGACATGACATAACAATCACTGCCAGCTCATAGGGACATAGGCAGAAACAGGGAAAGCTCAGTCCACGCTGCAGGTGCAGGAAGCAGGTAACAACCCTGAGGTACTCTATCAAATTCAAGGCTTGGAGTTCCCAGATTTCCCAAGAAGACAGTGATAGAGGCCACAACCAAAGGCTCATCTCAAGTTACCAACTCTGCAGGTGAGAATAAGAAAGCTCTGTGGTTCAGCCATTTCTAATGTAAAACAAGGGTTCTGTTAGTCACCAGGAAACAGAACAAAACAACAAAACAGATTAATCAAAGAAACAGAAAATACATTATCTTTTTAGAAATTTTTAAATTTGATTGTGCCCGTAATTTAGCCTAGGTAGTGAGAATTCATTAAGTGTATACGTGTGGTTTGTATTTTAAACTTTTTGGAGCTTATCCAGATCCTACTTCACTTACAGTTCCAGGATTGCCCTTTAAGGATGTCCTGCACAGAACTTGTTACTCGTAATTTTAAGTAAAAGTTGACAAGGAATGCTTTTTCAGCCCAGTAGGAGTCAGCTATGCGCACGTCACCAGACTTGGAGGAAACCCATTTAACCCTCCTATTTTCTTCTACAAAGTTGAAAAGGCTGCAGTTGGGAGGGACCCTCAGATAGCTCTGGTGGCTCGTGCTGTTCCTTTTGGAGTTGACCTATGAATGTGTTGGAAGAAAAAAAATCATCATATTGCCTCCTTTCATACTGTTTAAATCACAGGAAGAAGCAGCTTTAAGAGAAAGTAAGTTTTGTTTTCTTTCCCTTAATGTTTCCTACATGTTGTTTATGTGGTGTTTTGGCTTCTTAAGTACAAGAAATTCCTATAAACTTTTTAGTGACTGCATAAGAGAGAAAAACTTATACTTGGCAGATAAGTATAGATCTTGAAGTTTCTTAGAAACTTTAAAAGCCATTTGAGCCATTAGTTATCAAGCTTTATATGCTGAGTTTTTCAGATTTCTCATTTGATGATATGCAGGTGGAAGCAACACAGTGTCCAGCTAACTCTTTGGAGCTGCCTCCTGAATTCTGAAAATTGTCTTTATTCATGAGGCATAGTTTCATTGTTATAAAGGGGTAATGGGTTTCATTTGACTTGATTTATTTGAATGACTAATTTTGTCACTGAGGTTTATGGTGGCTTTATATATCCAAAACACATTTTGAAGTCATTTACAAATTTTAAGTGTGATTCCTCTTTTCAAGAAAAATCTGCTTACTTTTCAGTAGCAGGCATAGAGACAATTCCTAATTTTAAGTGTCCTAAGATTAAATTAAAATGTCTGTGTGTCTAGCCCACACATATATAATATGCTTCATGTATCTAAAGCATTGCTTCTTGAAACTGAGATAGCGTTACTTAAGCAGAAGCATGCATTCCATGTTTATGCTTCCTCCTTCATTATTTTAGTCAGACCCTCTTTCATGTCTATCATTCATTTGAAAACCAAATGCAACTTCTCAGTTGTCAATTTGGCTTTCAGAATTGTGGGGGAAAAAAGTCATTAATAAAATGCATAATTCTCATAAGTAAAATGTGTAAGAAAACCTCAAGTCATTTTAGTCTTCATTTCACATCCATAATATGGCATTCGAGCATTTTTATTAGCAAAGTATATGGATTAAAAATACAACACAAATATTGCAAACATATGTCATACAAGAGAGTTGTTAACATATTTATTGTGATTTATGCCTAAATCCAGAATTCAAATTGCTTGATGGGGGAGGTAAACGCTGATGTCTGTTTTCTACACTTGTTCTGTTTATTCCCACATGTTATTAGTTGCCAATTCTGGGGCCGTTCTACCTAAACAAGAGTAGCAGACTTGTGTTTTAGTGTAACATCACCTCACTGACAAGTTTACTTTTTATTATACTTGCCAACAACATTCTGAGTAACGCTGGATTAATTTGGGTTCCTTAGACAAGCCTAAGAACTTTCTACTATGTGATATTGAAAATAAATGGTTTTCTAGAACATGTTAGAGAAACCTTGATTTGTTTGTTGTTGTTTTCAATCTAGGAAATGTATCTCTTTAGAATTGAAAACCAGACACTTGGGTTCACATAGGAAGCTCTGAGTCAGATGTCAGTTAAACAATATTGCATTTCCATGTTCTTGTAAATTGTCTTTTTCCTGTCTGATTGTCATCATTTTTCTTTACCTTTTGGCAACCTGAGAGGGCTAGAGGAGGGGAAGAGGAAAGAGGCGGGAAACCTCTTCCTGCCATAATATCTCGAATCCCTCCAAAAGGATCAGTTTGAGCATTTATCTTTGGGATTATAGATCTCCTTAATATAATAGGATCAATGGACCCTCTTCTCAGAAAAGTCCATTGCAGATAGATATTTCAGTGGCATTTCTGGGATTGAGAGACTCCTGAAATCTGTCCTTGACTATTCTGCAGTCCTTCTCATGAACCATGATTCTCCATGAAGCCATACAACTCAGTTTCAAACATCCTGGGGCAGTGGATTCACCAGCCTGCCAAAAGGCTTGGGGAGGAAGTATATGCCTAAACTGTTTCCCTAAACTTCCCTCACCTAAGGACAGGTAAGGTTTAGGCAAGAATTATAGCTGAAGATGAAGTTCAAAGGTTAACTTTCAAAGCAGGTTCTGATTTGATTCATGGTCCACCTTGTTCTGGGCATGTCATGGGAAGAATAGTGGAAGATTCAAGTAGCAGAACAGTTTCTTTTGTGGAAGCAAGGCTTATTTTGGACAGTGAGACTGTTGAGCCTCTAAAGACCCCAGAATGTGGAAAAGATGGCTGCAGCAGATCTCCCTGTTTCTCTGGCTATCCTCCTGAATCCCTGTGCCCATCGAATAGTGGGTTGGAAGACAAAAGGGAAGATCTAAACTAATGCCCATTATCTTATACCCTCCACTTCAGGCATCACAGTCTCTCGTTTTTCCTTCTGTATTGTCTCCTTCCTTCAGCATTTAACCGTGTTCAGAATTTCCTGTCTTGAAAATCATCCCCATTATTGAGCTCCTCCAGTGACCCTCATTCCTCAGCCTCACAGATGAATCTCTTGAACCTCCACTTCCTCAGCCTGCACTTCTCAATCTACTGCACTCTGGCTTTAGTCCTCATCAGCATCCCTGGGTGCTCATTGAGATCATCAATTACTAGTGCATTGCTAGGTCCAACAGCCATTTCTCATTCTCTATCGACTTGGTGTCTCAGAAGCATTTTACCCTCTTCTCTACTTTCCCCATCGGGAATCACACTTTGCCCAGGATTTCCATGATAACAAACTCCCAGGTTTCCTCCACCTCTTGGACCACTATTCTCAATCTGTTTTGCAGAGTCCCCTTCTCCCCTACTTTCTAGACTCCCTTTCTCTTTCTTGGCAATTGCATTGCTTCACTTATCATCCATTCCATATGCTTATGAATCCAAAATTTTTATCTCTATCTTTTCTGAGCTATGGATCTAACTCTGCTGAGTACAGAACTGCCCAGAGCAGTGAATACAATGAGGAAGGGAGTGGGGGGACATCAGAGACAAGCCAGGTAAATGTTTTTATTGATTTTAGAGAGGAAGGGAGAGGGAGAGAGAGAGAGGTAAAAACATCAATGATGAGAATCATCGATCAGCTGCCTCTTGCATGTCCTACACTGGGTATTGGCCCCACACTGGGGATCGAGCCCACAACCCAGGCATATGCCCTGACTTGGAATTGAACCATGACTTCATGGTTTATAGGTCAACACTCAACCACTGAACAATCCTGGCTGGGCCAGGTAAAATTTTGACATGGAATTTGCCATAGTACCCTTTCTAAAATGCCCAAGGAACTTATATGGTTTCTCTGCCCCATCTCTTTAGCTCCCAGCTGAACAGCTCTACTTGGCTGTCCCTCAGTCCTCTCAAATGTTATCATTTTTAAATCTAAAAGTAATTTCATTATTTCTCTCTCCTATTCCCCACCCTACTTCTTTCAAGCATATTCTTGTATAGTAAATGACACCACCATGCAACCAGAAACTTGGGGTGAACTAACGCTTCTCCTTCAATCATATATCCAAAGAACTTCTAAGTTCTGTAAAGCACCCTTGTACATTCACCTGTTTCTCTCCTTTGTCACTGCCGCCGCCCTATTCCGAGCTGCCATCTCCCTTTACTTGTCTAGCAGTAGCTTTTCATTGGCCTCCCTGCATCCAGAATTGCCCTCTTCCGCATTCCGCATATTGAAGCCAGAGTGCCGGACCTAAAACAATTGGTCTAAAAACACCTGGTTTTGCCAATCTCTTACTCCAGACCTTTCCCTGACTCTCCACAGGCCTCCTGATAATAACCAGATTCCTTCTCCACGTTAAGGAGAAGTAGCACAGTGAATTATAGCCAATCTCATCTACCTTGAAGGTGCTCAGGAACCAGCTGAGTCTGTGTAAAAATGCAGGTTCTGGTTGGCACCGGTGTTTTTCATTTGTGATGAGCTCCCAGATGATGCTGATAATACTGGACATGGACCATGCTTTTTATGCCAAATTGGCTGAAGCTCAGATCTCAGTTGTGCCACTCACTAGGTCTGGGAACTTAGAAAGATCACTAGCCTCTGTGTCTAGTTTTCCTTGTATATAAAGTGATCATAATGGTGTACCTTCTTCTTAGGTTTGTTTTGAAAAATATGTTATATTAAAATTACTTGCAACAGAATATGTGTTAAGTGCTAGTTATTATTACTAGTTAAGATCTTGAGTAATTTAGCCTCTACATCCTTCTTCAAACCACACACACATCTACTAATTAAGAGAACTAAATGCATGCCATTATCAAAAATCCACCTGGGAAACTGATACATGAAATCCAAAAAACTTATAAACTATAACCTAAAAAAAAAAAAATAGGTAGCAAGATAAATTCTCAAAAGCATGTAAAACAATAATTAATGGTAATTCTGATCAACGTAATTAGAATATTTATTATTTTATTTGTTTCTTTTATTAGCCAAGAGCTTAGAATGATGCTATTCATTCCTTCATTTTATTTTTGTTAAGTTTGAAACTACAGAGCTAGCACAATCAGAGAATCATTTAACAACAGACTAAAGAATAAAACCACCTTTATTGAAACAGGTGTGTGGTTTTGAAAGTTCCAATTAATCATGTGCCCCGTCCTTTCAGAGTCCTAAGACAATTGCAAAATAGACACAGGTTTCATATCTGGATCAATTTGTCATCAATTGTATTATTGTTAAAGCTGGATAGGAAAACAAAGCCTTTTCTAAAGACTGCACCACCTAGCCTGACCCAGCAGTTTATTCCCAGGTGTGTGTATGTGTGTGTGTGGCGGGGGAGGTAGAACAACTTGGACCCCTGCAGCACTCCTTCCAGGAGTGGGCAGCTGCAGGGGGCTCCCTCCAGGGAGGGGAGCAGAGTTTCAGGCCCCTGCACTAGCATTTCCACTGAAGTGAGGGGGAGTAACACTTTGCCCAGTTACTTACCACTCTTCAGTGGAGTAGAATCCATGTGCCCAAGGGAGAGACATTGTATCCCAAATGCTTTCAAAAGAGAGAATCTTTTTTAACGACAAGTATAAAAATATGGGGAAGTGAGAGGTTCTGTCATATAATTATTTTAAATAATCATCTTTTAAAACTTTTTAATTATTTTTTTCAATTACAATTTATATTCAATATTGGTTTCAGTGTACAGCATAGTGGTTAGACAAACACACACTTTACAAAGTGTTTCCCCTGCTATTTCATATACTTTTTAATTTAAAAATTGCTGGTTTCTTATAAATTTATCATCAATATAAATTGTTGAAATGCCAAGTAGGAGAGATTTTAGTTGACAGTGTACATCACAGACTTACTTTTACAGTGTGCCCTTCAGTTGGCCAAGAAGAAAACACAGTGAACTAAATACACTGAGGCCAGATTATTATGACCACCTGACATTTGTAGGCAAATTAGCTATAATTTCAAGCTGAAGTTGCTAGAGGGCCAGACCATTACAAATAGGGAAGCAGGTTGTTTACCATGATAGTAGAAGTGATTTTTTCTGAAGATATTGGTAAACAGCGTAATTTAACAGCCTTTGAATGTGGGATATATATACTGAGTGGCCAGATTATTATGACCACCTTGACGTTTGTAGGCAAATTAGCTGCACACTGCATCGTATGGGATACGGAAGCCGAAGGCCTTTGCAAACACCTTTGCTGTCTGCAGTTACCAATGTAAAACATCTCTAATTCACATAGGAACACAAGGATTGGACAGTCAAGCATTGGAAAAAAGTCATGTGGTCTGATGAATCACGTTTCCAGTTGCATCATGCAGATGGCAGAGTGAGAATTTGTCAGAAACAGCATGAAAGCATGCACTCCACATGCATAAGTACAGCCCTTCAAGCTGGTGGGGCAGTGTTATGGTTTGGGGCGTGTTTTCCTGGCATGATTTGGGCCCTTTAATTCATGTGGAACAACGTCTGAATAGCACAACATACCTAAGTATCGTTGCTGATCAGGTTCACCCTATCATGTTGATGACTTATCCCAATGGAGATGGCTTCTTCCAACAAGACAATGCACCGTACCACAGTGCTTGTATTGTGCAGGAGTGGTTTTAAGAACACGAGGGAGACTTTACCTTGCTTAGGTGGCCCCCACAATCACCAGATCTCAATCCAATTAGCATTTGTGGGATGAAGTTAAAAGAGCCATCAGGCAGCTGGTTCCACAACCATCAAATCTCACAGAACTGGACAGTGCTATTCAGCAGGCATGGTGTCAGATTCCTCACATCACCTTTCAACATCTCATGGAGTCAATGCAAATTAGAATCCCTGCAGTATTGAAGGCAAAAGGTGGCCCAACGAAGTACTGATGGGGTGGTCATAATAATCTGGCCACTCATCATAATATATATCCCACATTCAAAGGCTGTTAAATCGTGTTGCTTACCCATATCTTCAGGGGGGAAAAAATCACTTCTACTGTGGTGGTAAACAACCTGCTTCCCTATTTATAATGGCCTGGCCCTCTAGCAACTTCAGCGCAAAATTATAGCTAATTTGCCTGCAAACGTCAGGTAGTCATAATAATCTGACCACTCAGTGTATATCCATGGCAACATGTAGCTGAGTTTTCAAGGCTCTGACAGGTAAAAGTATTGTTTCATGTGTGGCTTTTCTGTTATCCATGTGCGAAACGCTGCCTTCCAGGTGTGGCCCCTTCAACTCCACCAGCAGTGCTCTCTGCTGTGTGGCCCACCCCCTTGGCATGCTGTTTGACCACTCGTCCAGGTCTGTGGACTCCCTAATGCTTAGGAGCCTCCCTCTATCATCCTTGGAGACTTTTTTTCAAGTTATAACTCCAGAGGAAGCTTTACCTGAAGTTTTCTAGAAATTTCGTAGAATTTCCAAAGCACCTTGTGCATATGTTCAAGCATTTCTGTATGTCCTCTCCCTTTCTTCCCTCCCCTACTTCCATCCACAATATTTACTGAGTGCTCAGCATATACTAGTCAGGCTCGAGATGCCAGCAGCCTGGAGCTAACAGCACCTGCCTGAGGAAGCTTGCTGTTGAGAAGGATCAATGATTAGGGCTAAGTACCAAGGGCCATGAGAATTTGCAGCCAGGGTCCTAATTTGGTGGAAGAGCAACTGGTGAAGAAATTACTTGTGAGTCTCTCCTGTGCTGGCATGGAAGCCCCCCATGGGGACTTAACTGGTCTCACCCGCCAAGCTCCGTGGGTGGCCCAAAACTCGCATTTGAAAGCTCTTTGTGAAACCCACAGAACCACAGTCGGCTGTGTTCAGAGAGCTAGCGGCTTATGCTGTGGAATTTAAAACTAAAAAGGAGCCAGACCAAGGCCAGTGACAGACTGTGAAAGCTAAAGAGCTTGGAGCACATGCGTCACAGAAAGTAGTGTGATGCAAAGGCTGGGCTGGCCTCTCTATTTATACAATGGAAAAGAATTGACTGTTTGACTCTAAACCTTTACTATCCTGTCACCAGACATCTGACCCTTTTCTTCCTGCATTCACTCCGCATTCACAGCCCTGAACAATGCCGGGAAGGTCTCTGCTCCTGGGTGTGACATGTTCCTGTGCCTTAAAAATCTACACACGGATTGATGCTTAGGGTGAAAATTTAAAAAACACTAAAACGTATTTGTCAACGCACACTGTGAACATTTGGTTTCCAAGAGAGTTAACAGATTGTCCCCTTGCCTTTACGCACCAAGCTAGCATAAACAACCTTTGTGCTTCCCAATGAAACGCAACTATAGAAACACAACTGCTGAGTGAAAGCTGTGAGTCCTCGCTACAGTCACTTGCCTTTGATGCATGCTGAGAACCAACTTTGTCTGAATCTCTGAGACTGAGAACTGATAAAAATTAAATTAAAGCTGTGTTTAAATACCACAATGTGACGCTTTCAATGGTCGCTCTCTCCATCACAACAAATGTGAACTAAATATACCCATAGCAATGTGTAGCTGAGTTTTCAAAGCTCTGACATGTGAGAGTATTATGCTTCATGTGTGGCTTTTCTTCCCCATCCACAGGAAACCAAGAATAACGATAGTAAACAAAACCCTAGGGAGATTGAGTAGCCTTGAATGTCACAGGGGCCATGTTCTTGCTTTTGAGGATAATTTGTTCGTTTTTACAGCTGGTGGCAGCCCGGCCTCAGGCGTGGAAGAACCTCTCTGTTCATGCATGTGCGGCGTTCCCTAGTCAGCAGTCAAACCGGAAGTGCCAGATCGCCACAAGGACAGGGTTTCTATCTTTTTCTTTTCTTTTTTTTGGAAAGTCACAGCAGGAACCTAAGCGGTCATCCCATACAAGTTTTTTGCCCACTTATATATGAAAACATCAAGAAAAGGCCTTTATTAGGAGCCTGGAAATCTGAATGCGGGGTGAAGCTAACCACTTTTTCACTAACCACTTTATCAGCTTAAAAGAAAAGCAACAACTCAATTTGCCCTTCAGTTTTCCTCACTTTTTAAAGGAGAAAAAGAAAACGATTTCAAAAGTCCCTCCCAGCCCCTACATTTAGTGATTCTGTGAGAGCTGGCTTAAATCAGAAGCATCTTTTATCTTTTTAAATATATTTTTATTGATTTCAAAGATAAAGGGAGATAGAAACATCAAAGATGAGAGAGAATCATTGATCAGTTGCCTCCTGCACGCCCCATACTAGGGATCGGACCTGCAACCCAGGCACTTTCACTGGCTGGAAATTGAACCATGACCTCCTGGTTCATAGGTCGCCGCTCAGCCACTGAGCCATTCCAGCCCAGCCAGGCAGATGAATTCTTTTATAGCAAAGGAAAATGACCAAAATAATGGTGGGACTAGAGGCTTTTTTTCTAAATAGCTTTCTGTATTCGTTGGAGATTCCTTTTTCTGACTTTCCCTACAAGTCTCTTCTGTGCTTCCCCTTCTACCTCCTTTCTATCATCTTCCTTATCTAATGGTTAAGATTTAATTTTTTTGGTAACCTATTACAGAAAAGACTGACTGTGCCACCAATATATTGAAGTGCAGAGGTTGGTTCTTTCTTTCTCCTTGAGAAAATGAGGTCACACAGATCGAAGCTGAGAAACAAATTATTCAAAATTATGGTGAATGTAAGATTCTTTCAATGAATCACTAAACTGGCATCCACTTTGGCCAATCCTAAAGAAAAGGTCACTTTTATTTAACATTCTGGTCCTAAAAAGATCACCATTTACAAACTAGTAATGTAGTCTAAAAAGAGCTTGTCATAGTTTCTTTTGATTAGCAAAGTAGGCATTTTCTATTAAGTATTTACAAAATTTTATTTAGAAGATGGAGTCCACTGTTGTGGATTTTTGAGGAAAGGACTAGTAGCTGACTAATACCTCTTGGGAATTTAGTTTCAATCTGTGTAAAATGAGGAGTTGACACTGAGGCATCTCTCCTCGTTCTTATGTGCTATGATCAAGAACAAGAGATTCAGGATCAATAAACTTAATCTTTTGATTTGTGTTGATTTTGTTTAACTTAAAAATAGGCCACTCATTCATTTAGTGCAAAATTAAAAAACTATAAAAGGCCACACAGTCCCACCCCCTTCCCTGTCCCTCCTCACACGCTCTGCAAGAGGGACCAGGAGATTTAAGCTCAATGTCATGAAAAGCCCAGTTTAGTTTTGATCAGTACCAAATATTATAGCACTGTTAAGGTAAAATTTATATATTTATATATTTTTAAAAATTTTTGTCACTATCCATGTACCATTACTTTCATTCCTGTATACTCTCCTCCTCAGCAATGTTTATATTTAAATAACTCATAATAGTTTTTAAGGTATTTCGATATGCACTATCTCATTTGCTTTAAAGCACCATCTATAGAGATGCTTTATACCTTGCATCTTACAAGGCAGAATATCAATGTCATGGGTTTTTTTGTTGTTTTTGTTTTGTTTCATTTTGTTTTACAATATACATATTTAGATGCTATCAAAGTGCTTAATGGGATGCTGATAATGGAGTGGTTTTATAAAGTGTGACTGTGACCTGTCCCAAAAAGGCATGAAAATGACCAACAGATTTAAGAATTTGGAGACTGATTAGAAATTGATGCATATGACAGCGGGTACATATGCCTTATGACCAGCCATTAGTGATAAGCTGCTGGACCTCACAGAAGTTCCTGGGATTGCCCCACCCCCACCCCCAGATCTGTGATGAGTCAGGAAGTGCTCCTTCTATCAAAGGTCCAGCTCAGCCAGTGTTGTTCAGTGGTTGAACATCAACCTGGGAACCAGAGGTCTCAGTTTGATTCCTGGTCTGGGTACATGCCTGGGCTGCGGGCTTGATCCCCAGTGAGGATCGTGTGGGGGATGGTCGATCAATGATCAACATCTTTGATGTTTCTATCTCTCTCTCCCGCTCCCTTCCTCTCTGAAATCAATAATATATATATCTCAAAGGTCTAGCTCTTCCCTCTCTAGCCCTCTACAGGCTCAGCAGGTATCTAAAAGCTGCAATGACCACTATTTTTTTATTGAAGAGAGAGAGAGAGAGAGGGAGAGAGAGAGAGAGAGAGAAAGAGAGAGAGAGAAGTTGTTTTGTTGTTCCACTTACTTTTAAATTCATTGTTTGATTCTTGCATGTGCCCTGACTGGGGATCAAACCCATAATCTTGATATATGGGGACCACATCTAACCAACTGAGCTATCTGGCCAGGGCCAATGACCAAAGAGATAGGTAGCAAATACCCACTTCACAAATTACAAAGAAAAACTAAAAACAAGCAACAAATGCCCTCTGCTGGTAAACTTGCAAAGAGAAAGATACTTGTTATCATTTGACTTGACCTTCCAGTTCAGAGAAAAGAAGGAGGATCTGGAGCATCCTCCCTAGAAATCAAGGAAAGAATGCTCACCTGGGGCATTCTAATGGCCTTCCAGTCATGTAGGGAATCACAGTGATGCCTCCCAACAGCAAATCCCAAGACTGGAGGTGCTTCCACTTATTCTCCTGGTCTTGAACCATCATCACTTTCAATGAAATATAAATCCTTTGAAAATTATCATCAGTTTTATTTTAGCCATTTTTCAAGGTCACCTAGGAAGTGTTGGGCACTTTCAGGCTTAGATGAAGTACAGAAGTTAAGTAAGACACAAAGGAGGCTCTCAGTGAGCTTACATTATGATTATAAAGAATACAACAAATCCCCAAAACATTTATAATACATCATAACACAACTTATAAACATGACCTCAGATACCTTAAAATTTAAAAAAAAAACAACTTTTAAAGGTGAAACAGAACTTGTTGACAGACTCGCCTTAGTTCAGAAAGCCCAGAAATGAGTTCTTTCATTATTGTGTTTTGTGAATTTGAAGATTATAAACCAACAGAATCTATAATACTCATTAATGTCAGGACACAGAAAAGTCAATATATTGCATGATTAGACTTGGCTTCGTCTCAGGAAAAGAGGATGTGGTTTTCTGTGGAATATTATTTATTGCTCTAAGTTGAATGCTTGAAAGGTCTTTCTAATGAATTTGTTTAACTGGTGTTGTCATTAGGCTAGTCATGGATTTAAAAAACTATTGGATAGATTCCATTAGATAAAGAGTACATCTATCAATTTATATTGGTTACCTGCCAAATAAAGCACATGCTTCATTTTATTGGACAGTTTCTAATACAATCTATGTGTGTTCAGAATACAATTGATTTGTTCCTTATTTTTGAAAATGTGCTTGTTTAAGAGAAGATTAAAAAAAATAATTTTTGCTTGATTCTCCTGTATTATGAAGCGCATGTACTTCTAGTATTTCATGATTATGTAAGGTTAAGGTAAATCAACGGTACCATGATGGTTAGAGCATAGAACCTCTAAATTCCTAGATCCATGGTTAACCTGAAATGCTCTCAAGCCATTGTTTGAAAATGTTTGTCATCCTCTTAAAGTAAATTAATTAAGGATTGAATTTTCTAACCACTCCTTACAAAAGAAAATTGGACAATAAAATATGGTGATTACAGTGATCATTATAATTTCATATCACAGGATATTGGACTCAAATATGAAAAAAAGTTATAAAAATATTCTCTTTCCTCTCTGATGAAGTATGTCTGCCTAGAATATTCTTTCAGACAGCATATTTTTTCATGTTATCTTGTGCACTCAGATACCTGACGTTTGGGGGGTTTTCAGCTGATTAGCATGTGCTACAGATATGGCCCAGGTTGCAGATTTAGTCCTTCCTCACTAGCCTCAGTTTTTATAATGACTAAATAAGCTTGAGTTTGCTATAAGACACCAGGGAAAGCAGGTTGAAACAGTGTTATACAGATAGACTTATGGCATCCGCTCTCCACTGTTAAGAAAACTACTAGGGTTCCAATACTGATAGTAGGTAAGGAACATGGTGAATAAGGTGGTCTTGAATTACAAAGAAAAACTAAAAACAAGCAACAAATTACACAATTACTACCCTGGAGAAATTCCATATAGCACTTGTTGGATTTTCCAAGAATCCAGAGTCAGGGGAAATACTTTTTTTTTTTTTAATTTATTTTTATTGTTCAGATTATTACAGTTGTTCCTCTTTTTTCTCCCATAGCTCCCCTCCTCCCAATTCCCACCCCAACCTCTGACCTTGCCCCCCCCCATTGTCCTCATCCATAGGTGTACAATTATTGTCCAGTCTCTTCACGCATCCCCAACACCCTTAACCCCCGAAAATTGTCAGTCCACTCCCT
>PVJC01041751.1:0-15217 GCA_004026665.1 Murina feae
CAGGCATTGCCCTGACCAGGATTTCATCTGTGATCTCCTGGTTCCTAAGTCAATGGTCAACTACTGAGCCACACCAGCTCACTTTGTTGTTAAAGAGTTCATCTGATTAGGTCAGACCAACCTTGACAATTTCCTTATCTCAAGGTCAACTGATTCCCTTCTTTGAAGTACTGAGGTTAGTGTTCGATTGAGGGAGAATATGTGTAAATGCCGGGGCTGGGAATCTAGGAGGCCCCCTTAGAATTCTGCTGACCATTCACATGTGTTAGCTGGTCAAGCTTTGGGGACAGACTCCTTGGTATTGAATTTTTTACCTGATTGATCAAGTGGCTTTGGGTAACTTAACCTCTCTGAGCTTCAGTTATATCTTTAAGATAAAAAAATAATATTAGTAGTAATTATATCAAAGGATAGTTGTTCTTTTTTTTTTCAAATGTAAAGGTTTTATTGCTTGACTTGGCATGAAATCTGGTTTTCAGTATCAGTATCAAAAAATACAAAGCAAAGTTAAAAAGCCCACAAAACAAGTTAGGCAGAAAATAGTTAGAGCAACCAAAAAACAAAACAAAACAAAACAAAAAAAACAGAGCTTCAGATTTTTCTCATTATTTTTGTCCTTTTCCAATCAATGGCTAGGAGCCTTTTTATTTCATACTCCTGTGCAGTGCTGGCCCACAGCAAGAAGTGAAGTCACTGAGCACCCCTCCAGCACTACAAACTCTTTTTTTTTGATGGTCCACTTCCATCTCTGTAAAGGCAAATGTTCTGTGCTTCCCAGTAGTGAGAAAACCTTGTTAAAATGCAGATATCATCTGAAAAGAGAAAATGTGCATAACAGTTAGCCTTGGCTTGTATTGTTTCGAAAGTTCTGTAATGGGACACAGAGAAAGATACACAGATGGGAACGTTTGATGTGAGATGTAAAAGAGAAACCTGGGTGAGCTACCAACCCTTATAGGCATAAAATGAAGAAAGACTTGAAAGCATCAGCTTCTGGGAGAAAAACAGTTTTATGTAGAAGGAATAATAGAATCTCACTCCTAGAAATACCCTGAATCCCTAAAAGACATCTCACAGGTAGTGCCATCCCCTGTGACGGTCAGGCTGCTCACTGCCTCACCTGCGTTTATTTCCCATTATCAGAGAGCTTTGCTTGTCTGTGGATGCTCTTGCTTCTGGTCTTTGGATCCCCAGTGTCAAGTTCAAGTCTGGTTTTCCCAAGACATCCCCCTGATGCTTGCCAGCCTGGAAAAGGGGATGGAGAAATGCTGAGAACATACTTTGCCTGCTTTGAGCCCAGCCTACTGCTCTCTTTCTACTAAGGCATTTGTGCTCACTGCCAACCATTCCCACACTTGTTTTCATTTCTACCCACATCCTTGTTGCTATATCACCTCCTAGTGTAAGAAGAAAATCGTTTTCCAGAAGGTGCTATACGCTGGATACCGAGTGGTACCTTTCCTTATTGTCCTTCAGCTGGGCTAGTGGAATCCATGTAAGCAAACGTCCATTCGGATGAGGCCAAGTTCTCTGGCAGATTTGTGTGAATTTTATAAAACTGGCATTTAAAAAAAATCTGGAGTATATGTTCAGTAAATACTTTTGAATAGAATGAGTGAGAATCTGTATATATGAAAAGCCAGCCACCGCGATGACGGGAACAACTGACAACCGGTCACTATAATGCCTACTGTGGCCAATGAACTGGCTGATCAGGGGATGGGGCCCCTCCCCCTGGTCAGCCCACCCCTGTAATTAGAGGGGCTGCACCAGCTAAAAATTTCCAATTTAGTAATGTATTCTTTTAAACATGTTATTAAACAAAGTATACATTAACTTCTCTATTGCTGTTTTTTTTTTACTAACTATAGGCCTTACCCTGGCAGGATTTGTAAAATGATCTCATTCAGTGTATGATTAATAGAGATATAAGAGTTAGGTTTCCTTTGGACTCATCTCTAGTGCCATCTCTCTCAGGATGACTTCTTTGATTTATTCATCCACTCACTCATTTATGTATTTATACAATTTAATACATATATTTTTGAATAACTACTATATAAAAGATGCTGATGAAAGCTTGAACAAGGTCCTTGCTCTCCTAAGATTTGCATTATAAATAAACAAGTAGACCACCAAGCAAGTAAATGTAATTGTTCCAGATAGTGATCATTTCTATGAAGAACTAGGCTACATTGTGATGCCTCTCTGAGGTAGCATTTGAGCTGAAGCCTGAATGTTGGGAAGGGGTGGCTGTGGTTATAGCTGAGGGAATAAACATCACAGGTAGAGGCAAAGGCTGGTTCAAGGGTCCTGAAGACAGCAAAGGAGGTCTTTGTGCTAGATCTCAGAAAGTGGGGAAGGAAGAGGAAGATGAGGATGTAGACATTGGCAGGGGCCAGATCATATTGGAGCTTGTGCAACTTGAATAGACATTTCTCCTCAGGATATATGCAAATGGCCAATAAGGACATGAAAAGATGCTCATCATCGCTAGCCATCAGGGAAAGGCAACTCAAAACCACAATGAGATCCTATTTCACACCAATGAAAATGGTTGTAACAAAACAGGTAGATAATAACAAGTGTTATCTAAAGTCTGGAGCAACTGAAACCTATGAACACAGCTGGTGAGAGTGTAAATGGTACAGCCTCTTTGGAAAATAGTGCGCAGTTCCTCAAATGTTAAATATAGAGTTACCCTATGTTTTAGCAATCCCATTTCTAAGTATGTACTCAAGAGAAATAAAAACACATGTCCACACAAATGTTTAAACAGCATTTTTTATAATACTCAAGTGTCCATCATTTGATGAACGCATACATAAAATGTGGCATTTGTATCCAATGCAATATGATTTGGCAGTAAAAATAAATATAGTGCTGACACATGCTAAAACATGTATGAACTTTGAAAGTATTCAGTGAAAGCAATCAGTCACAAAGGGCCATATACTGTGTGAATCTGTGTATGTGAACTGTCCATAATAGGCAAATCTGTAGACAGAGGTAGGCTTAGTGGTTGCCTAGGGGTGAGGAGAATAGGAGTTTGGGAGTTTATGATTAAAGGGGAGTGTGGTTTCTTTTTGGCATAATGGAAATGTTCTGAAATTGATTGTGGTGATGGAGTACCACTCCGTAAATATAATAAAGCCATTGTGTTGTATGCTTAAATGGATGAATTATGTGATATGTGAATTACACCTCAATGAAATTTATTGAAAAAGAAGAATAGGGTGTTAGCAGGGTAAGATTAGAGCTATGTACCTAAATGAAGAGGCTGTTGCTATTGTCCCAGTGGGAGATGGTGGTGGCTTGAACCAGGGTAATCTGGTCACCCATCCATTACTGCCAGCTCAGGCCACAGTAAATCTTTCTGCTACTTATTTCCATGTGTAAACCTATATCATTAATATTTATGACATCGCATCACAATGATCTGTAGCTGTCTATCTTCCCTACTGCACTGTAAACTTCTGATGACAGACTTTGCTCCTTTTTATTTCACTAAACCTAGAATGTCTACACACAGTAAGAACCAAATAAATGTGCAGTGAATTGATCTGAACCAGCAGGTGATGTCTCATATCTCTAGAAGGTATAAAGCTGAGTGTAATTATAACTGTATCCAACATCTCATTTTCTCTCATGCTCACCTTTATCTGGAATTGATTTCAGATAGTGTACCTGAAGGAGAAAATATTACACAGAAAGTCTTAGGGGTCAGAGTAGAAGGAAGTAAAATAAAGAAAACTGTTTCTGTTTGCAGACAATATTATTACCTATGTAGAAATTCTCAAGGAATTTATAAAAATAACACTGAGGGCTAATAAGTGAGTTTAACAAGATCATAGACTATGATGTGAATGCACAAAAACCAATTGTATTTTGATATACTAACCACATAGAATTTTAAATAAAAATTTTAAAATAATACCACTTACAATGATATGCAGATATGAATACATATGTATAAATATAAGAAAACATGTATAGGATCTCTAGATTGAAAACTACCACAAAAATGTGAATGAAGAACTAAATAAATGGATACCATGTTCACGTTTTGGAGGACTCGGCAGAATAAAGATGACAGATTTATGTAGATTTTTATGTAGATTTAATGTAATTTGTATGTAGATTCATATGTAGATTTAATGTAATTTTAATAAAAATCCCCACAAGTTTTTTAAAAAAATATGTAGACAAACTAACATGGTAAAGCAATGAACTAGAAAAGCTAAAAGAATTTTGAAAAAGAAAAATAAAGTTTGAGGAATCATACCACCTGATTTTAAAGCTTAGTAATGAAGACAGTGTGGTTTTGGAAAAAGGATATACATTGATTAATGGAACAGAATAGAGTCAGAAGTAGACCCATACCATTATGACTAATTGATTTTCTTTCATTAATAGGTTTACTGAGATAAAGTTCTTATAATATATACTCATTGAAAGTGTATAATTCAATGATTTGTACTGAGTAGTGCAACCATTAATCTAATATTTGCAGATTTTCATCACCCAAAAAGAAACCTAACACCCTTTAGCAGTCACTCACCAAAAGAGTCTGGTTTATATGTTGATTTTAAAATAAAAATGCAAAAATTAAACAGCTTTCTTTACTACCAAAAGCTCTGCAGGCAGAGTCACCTGGCATTTAATCTAGCTCTGCTACCCCTAAAGTGGCCGAGTTGGGGATTACTGCTTAACCTCAGTTTTCTTATCTGTAAAGTGGGGGGAAATAGTAGTACCTGTCATGTGGTAGGGGAAATTTGATGAGATAGTTCCTGTAAATTTGATGAGATAGCACCTAGCACAGTGTTTAGTGCAAGGTTAGGACTTAATAACATTCAGCTGAAGTTTCTGCTATTTCTATGAGCTCTACTACTATCTTATGGACGGGAACAACGCCAGTGAAAAAAGTTAGCCTTGTATTTTTAACCACTAAAATATTGGTATCAGGACATTTAGAAAAGCAGCAACATAGAGGAAGCTCTGCGATATTTTATCCTGAAGTGACATCCCAGGGCGGGGCAGGCATAGAGTTCTCATCTGAGCTCTCAGCAAACATGCCACTGTGTACAACCCTTTCCTTCCACCCGCGGCCCCCGCTCCCCGTTCTGCTTTAGCTCCATCTAGAATCTCTGATCCTACTGTTCCCTTGTTGGTTAACCTTGGAAGAAGGTTCAACATAATAGATTAAGCCTTTTGAGATATCCTGTGCATCTTTACTCTGAGGATGGTTTCCAGAAACTAGTATGAATTCCATTGATTGATAGAGTTTGTGTGTGTGTGTGTGTGTGTGTGTGTGTATAAGCATGGCAGTCTTTCAGACTCCTCTGCCAGTATCTCACAGACGCAGAAGGCTGAGTTTTAAGCATTTGGAATTGCAATTCTTATCTTGCAGCGAGTGGCATTGAGAGCCCAGGACAGCTTCATGTGTAAGTGCCTGATGTCGATGATAATCTATAACTGATAGAGCTGGGATCCCTGGTCAAGCATGTCTAATCACTTAAGTTAATAGAGAAGCTCTATCATATGCCTCTAATCTCTGCCATCTGACTTGCAGCCCTGAATCCCCCCACTCTCCATCCCCACCCAACTCTCCCAGCTGGCAAATTCCCTTCCACCTGCAATTTCCCGGGCTAAAGCATGTCTCCTGGAGGCAATAGAAGGGAAACTCTTGACCTATCTTCTTATCTTCTAATCTACTCTCAATGCCCTCCATGCTTGCCACTTGAGAATTTCATGAAACGAGCTTCCTGGTGTGTATGTTAGGATTTGTTTAGAAACACATCAGTGGAGGGCGGGCTGGGAAGGTGCCATGCTAGTTGAAAGAAGAAAGTTGCACAGCCCTGGTTCTCCTCTTTCTCTGGGTCCACCTTTCACAACTGTAAGCCAAGAGTGTTGGATCACATGATGTCTAAGGGTTCTATCAATTTAAATATTTCAGGATTCTAGTTCACAAACAGGGTTTTGTTGTTGCTAAAAAAAAATAAAATAAAGTTCCTTGCATTCTAAAACACACATTGATGCCGTATTCCTCATGGGTTTTTTATTCCTCTCAAAATAACGATCCCATTTAAGTTGAGTTAGGAGCACTATAATCTTTGTTGTATTTAGTGTAGATACAAATAAATTAGGTCTCGAGCTATCAATAAATTAACATTGATTAGTGGTTAGTGTTCAGCTTTGACACAAGTATGAAAAGCATGAACCACAGTGATTAGAGAACTGCATCTTTCATATCAGAAGTGTTTGAAAAGGCATTAGATTAGTGCAAGTGTGTGTATTCTCTATTGGCAGATGGGGAGGAAGAGGAGGTAGTGGTGGTGATTGAAGTGATAGGAGAGAAGGATGGGAATTTACTAACCTCATGGCATGATCACATTTACACATGCTCTCTCCCTTCCTGCTTCGACCAGAACATGCTGGCTATTCACCTTCCAAATCCACTACTGGACCAGAGGGACGTGCAGACACAGACAACATCTTTAAATTAGAAGAGAGCAACTGAGGGGCCTTGCTGTTGTTTATGAGAATAAAAATACCTGTGTGTAGGGTTCCTGGCCTTAGGGCATCAAGAAGGGAGACAGAATGATAAGCACAAAGCCTACCTCAGCCAACAAGGTCTAATGCATTTTCTTCAAAGCCAAAAGTTTACAATTTCTCATCCATGAATGGAAACCTGTCTTAGCCAGTGCTTGCACAACAGTGAGCTAACTTCTTGCCCTGGCCTTATTGCTCAGTAGGGAGCCTGGGGACCAGTATAATATAAGACTCAGGACGTATTGTTGGAAGACAAGAGGTTAGGTGTTGCTCTGTTATTTACCAACTAGAGGCCTGATGCATGAAATTTGTGCAAGGGGCTTGGCCTTTGCAGCCCCAGCCGCCTCAGCCAGCCCTCGTAGCCCCTCATATTCCTGGCTTTGTCTGGAAGGTTGTCCGGACGGTTGTCCAGACGGTTGTCCAGAATGTCTTCTGGATGGTCGTTCTGCTGTTTGTTTTAATTAGCATATAAGCTCTTTTTTATATAGGATGATATTATCCTGGGGAGGTCATTTTAATCTCTGTCATTCATTCCTTTATTATTTGGTTGAGCAAATTTATATTGAATTTCTGCTTTGCACTCCTTTGGGGTAAGCACCAGAATTACAATGAGACATTTTCCCCTGTGTTTATTAGCCTAAAACCCTTAATTACTACTAATAATAGTTGGCATTTCTTGAGTTTGATTTGTGTGTTAGGCCATATGAATTTTACATAAATTGTGATAATCCTCATGATACTCCTAAGAACATTATTGTTATCTTTATTTTGCAAATCAGTAAATTGAGGTTCACATAGGTTATCTAACTTATTCCAGATCATGGATCAAGTGGTAGAACCAAGGCATCTAGTCCAGAGCCTTAGAATTTAACCACAGCACTATGCAGTATCTTCTAAATTCCTGATCTGCAAGTATAGATAATGCTACCTAACTCCATGTATGTCATAAGGTTTTACAAAGATATTTACCAAACTATACTGTGTTGTTAAAATGCATCCAGTTGTTACATTGGGTCAACTGAATGGTGGAGAAGAAATAACCCAGGGATGGATGCTATCCTGCTCTCTCTGCGTTTAATAAATGGTGTAGGTTGTTAGGCAAGCCACTATAGCTCTTTGAGTTTTAATTATGTCAGTTGACAAAACGGAGGGAATTTTGCCCCCTCTGTCTTTCTTAAAGGTGATTGTAACAGAAAAAAAGTTGGGAATGTGCAATGCTGTATATAATGTAAAGGGCTATGAGAATGTAAGCTCTCTATCAACATAGTGTAAACATAATTTGATAGGCAAGAGGATATTCATGTGAAATCTCAAGATGTTCTGTATTATAATCCTATGTTTACTAATGTCTGGGTGTCTGAATCTTGGCTTCTAGAGAAGTGAGGTTAAAGAGAAAGAACCACGGCATAGTTGTCTCACAATTAGAGTTGCCACATGCTTTATATATTTGGAATTGATAGGCATTTCCAGGGCCTGCTGCCCAGACAGTGTGGTCTGTTGGCTCTAGACTGGGCATTCGGAGCCTGTGCTTTAACAGACCTCCTGACCCAGTTAATTCTGATTCTGGGAGAACTCAGACCATCCTTTGAGAATATTAAATCTTCTTTCAGACCTTCTCTTTGCAGATTGGACATGGGGTTGACTGACTTCTAGGGAACTCTTTCCTAAAACACAACCTTGGGAATGAGTTCATTAATTCAACAAGTATTTATTGAGTACATGTTATGTGCCAAGAAGTGTTCCTGGTGTGGGGGTGCAGCAGAGTACACACCTGCCCCCTAGGAGCTGGCATTTTAATAGGGGAGATGGGCGGTAGAGTGATAAGCACACCAGTAAAGGATGCAGCGGGTCTGGTATCAGAAAAGGCAGATATGAAACTGAGCAGGGTGAGGGGATAGAGAATTACAGGTGAGACTGCCTTCCTCCTAAAGTGGTGTTTGACCAGAGACGCGGAGGAAGTGAGAGAGGCTCTGCAGATAACTGAGGGAACATAATATTGAGGAGAGGGAATAGCAGAAGCAAAAATTCTGAGGCCAGAGTGTGGTTGGCATATTCAGAGAACAGCATGCAGGCCAGGGGGTTGATGCATGGTTAGTAAGGAGTACATGCCATCCTTCCTGAAAAAAATAAATCTCTACCTGCCTCAGGTCCCACTTCCTTAACCTGGTGCTCTGTCTCATGCCAATCTCCACTTCAGTCATGTCTCAGTCATTCTCTCTAACACAGCAGACCTCCCTGGCTTTGCATGACCTCCCTCCATTCAGGCCTCCCCTGCTCTCCAGCTCCCTGACTTCCTCTACGGCTGCGACTTCCAGCCTTTTCATCTCATGGCACACATAAACAAATTACTAAAAGTCTGTGGCACACCAAAAAATGTTATATATGTTGCCGATCTGACCAAAAAAATAGGTATAATTTTGATTTATTCACACTGATGACTATTTTAGTATTGGCTGTTGTCCTTCTCTTATTTGACATTCTAAGGGAAAGGAGGTCAGTGCCCCTGACAAAATAGTCAGGCATTGCATGTGTTAAAAATTCTTGCGGCACATCCATTGGCCATTGCTGCTCTCAGGAAGTGGCTCTCCACCGTGGGTAGTTTTGTCCCCCAGGTGTATTTGGTGATGTCCCCAGACTTCTCTGGATCTCATAACTGGGGAGTGTTACTGGCCAGAAAGGCTGCTAAACATCCCGCAGTGCACAGGACAGCCCCCACAATGAAGGGTTATTTGCCCCAACATGTTAGCAGTGTTGAGGCTAAGAGATGCCTCCTCGTCCTTCAGAGTCTTTTGTGCAGCTTTCCGAAGCCCCTCCCTGTCCCTACAGGATTCTCACTCTGAATTGTGTGGACCTTCCCTATCACTTTTATCATTAAATTTATTCTGACATGAATCCGTGCACAAGTTTTGGAATTACACAGCATGGATTTCATTCTCAGTCCTATCTTTCTGTGTGATCTTGGGTACATCATTTAACTTTTCCGAAGGACTTTTCCTTATCTGTAAAAGAGGAAATGTACACTGTTGAGAGGATTAAATGAGTTAGCACATGTAAATCCCTTACCACAGGGCCTGGCATAGGGCGTAATAAATATTAGATGTTATCACGATAACGGTTATTTAGTTTGCTTCACTGGTTTGCATGACCCTTGAAGCCAGTGATATATTTTATAGTTACATACCTCCTACCTCTTTGCAGGTCCAGGGCCAGATGAATGAGAGTAGTTTACCAGAATTTTGTTGGTGAAGGTGACGAAGACAGTGCCTTTCCAAACATTGGGCTCCAAAACTGGGAGCACAGGGTAAGGGCCACTCCCTTTGAGGAAACAGACTGCTCACTTAGGTCCATGAATCAGCTCTGCCAGCTGACCCAACTTGGATTCTCAGTCTGGGACAAATCCATCACCAGGGCTGCACCTGAGCTTCTGCGGATAACTTGCCTCGTTTCTGTGTTCAGATAAGAAAGAGAAAGCGAAATGGTCAGAATATAAAGTTAAGCACAGGCTGAGCCTGATAGGCAACAGGACTGTGTGGGGCATGGGCGGAGGAAGCAGGGAAGAGAACTGATAAACGGCTGAACACAGAGCGAGAGCTGTTGGGTTAGAGGGTGAGATTCTGTACTTCTCCCACCTTTTAAAAACAGTCTGCTGGTACGAGGTCAGTGGGCTCTTGGTTGAATATGTGTCTCTTCTTTCCTATCTCTCCTCCTAACTAATTTGCTGATTTTCCAACTTGCACTCTAGAGATCAGAGCAGTAAAACAAGCCACGCAGAGGTTAACATATTTATGCAGCAAATACTCATTACTTCACTGCCCCCCAATTTGTATTTTAAGAAAGTCAAGATGTTTAGTTGTGGAGCTTGCTTAATTTGAGAGATGCTGTCAGAGCTCCAGACGGAAGCAGAAAACTGTGGCTCCCCTTCTGCTCTCCCTTACACAGGACTTCAGCCACATCACTGGGTATCTCATGAGCAGATTCAGGGCCCGGAGGGGGCCTGAAGACAGGCAAAGGCCAAGCTGCAGGGCTTTTTTCCAGTTCTAAGAACATCTCTCTCTTCTTCCAGGCTTGGGGTCCACACTTGCTCTTCCACCCGCCTCCTGGCCCCAGCCGTCTCCTGCCACAGCCCACTCAGCCTCCAGTCACCATTTAAAGGTTCCCTTACTGCCCTTCCCAGGTTGTTTTCTTCCATTTACTTCCATAGCACCCTCCCTTCTCCTTCAGAACACAACGCAATTGTACTAAGTGTAAATCCCATTTCCGCCTACATTGTAAACAGCAGCAAGAGCAGTGACCAAGACCGGCTTGTTCATCACTCAGTGTTCTATGCCCACAACAGTGCCTGGAACGTGGTAGTCTCACAATACATCTTTATTGAATGGCTCAATAAAGTAGAAGTTAAAAGTCCTGAGTTTTAGGCTCACTTCTGTCCTCGACTTTCTGGGTGGCCTTCAGCCAATGTTTTCTTCTGTAAAATGGGTCCCAGCTACAAACCTTTTATGTGCATGATTCTCTGTAGTCCCCCCCACAACTCCAGAGGAGAGGAGTACTCTGTATTATCCACGTCTTGTAGATGAGAATAGTAAGACTCAGAGCAGTTAAAAATTGGGTCTAAGAGTATTCAAAGCACCAGGTGATAGTGAGGCCTCAGTTTCCCTATTTGTCCCATGAAGGTATTCAACTTCTGAGATCCCTTCTAAGTCCTATTTTGTGAAAGTTTGCCATTCTAATATGGCACTAGTTGGAGAGAGTGGCCAGGGTTGGAGTTGAATCTAGAAAGATCAGTTTAAAAACGATTCCAGTGATTTAGTTTGGGGGACATCAGGGTCAGGGGACAGGGCCAGCAGAAAGGAGGAGATCCAGTGATAAAAGGTGACATGTCTGTGCTTGTTCCAGTTTACCCAACAAGTTCAATGTCTCCAGCAAGCTTTAGCAGCCAGCATAGCCCTTGCTGCACAAGACTTGACAATGATCAGGCAGAAGTCAGAAGTTTGCTCAAAGCTACATGATAATTCTGAATGTGGCATATCGTTTACAGTCGCTCTCTTTCTCACTCCCCTCCCCCACACTCTTATTTTTTACCTCCCTTTTTTTCTGAAATGTCTTGCTTTTGACAGCAAAGCAAATGAGCTGTGCCTGGTGAAGAATGAAAGCACAACTCCTGTACCTTGTTTTGCTCTCTACCTCTCTTTAATCGTGCATGACTTCCTGAGTAATCGGAGAAGACATTGGTTGTGAAGTGAAGGATGTGCAGATTCTCCAGCTCTCTTGATGATCTCCATCTGGCTTCAGAGAGTCATGGATCCAGAGATACTGTTGTAAGCAAGGACAGGAGTGATATTAAGGGGCAAGGTGAGAATGAGCCACCAGGAAAATGGGCAGGCAGGGCTTCCCGTGGATTCCTGGGTCTGGCATCATTGGCAGTGGGAAATGTAGATGCTGACAGAGCTGCTGATGCTGTGATTTTCTTCTCAGCTCTGTCACCAACTCCTGTGACCTTGGAAAATTCACTTTCCTGGGTTTCGTGCTTCCCCATCTAGAAAGAGAAGATAATGGAGTGCCGTGGGGGAGCAGAAACTTAATTATTGCTTGCAGAGGACTTGGATATTCTTGGATGAATGGTGCAATCAACATGCTGTGCAAAATATCATTATTTTGCATGTCAGTTATAAGATGGCTTACACCTGCATATTGGGTGAGTCTTAATTGAGGGCTTGCTGTCGATGGAGGGAAGAAGAAATAAAGGGCTGGAGAATGGCCATTCCATGGAGATAACAGCTTTTCAGTGCAATCAAACATATTTCAAATTTCTTATTATTCCTAGTGTTAGTCACTGTGGCAGACTAAGGATGACCACGAGTTCTTTGAGTCTTTCCTTATCAGTAAGTGAAATCTGTTTTCCCTTCCCTTGAACCTGGGCTGGCCTGTGACTACTTCGACCAGTGGAGTGTCATGGAAGGGACATTAAGGCAAGCCTAGTCTTTGAGAGGATTGGCAGCCTTTGTCTCCAGGAGTCCTGGCCCACCACATAAGAATTTCAGCTAGCCTGCTGGAGAGTCCAAGGGCACACACACTGTGACTACACGAAGAGTGGTCACCAATTGGCCGGGTGTAAGACTGAAGCTCTCATGGGTCTTCTTATCTACATCAGTCCAGCTGCCAGCTGAATATCCCTGAGTAACCCAGTTGATGCCACATGGGGCAGAAGCATCACCCAGTTGGGCCCTACTCAAATTTCCAGTCCACAGAATCATAACCAGAAGAGTTACCATTTATTGCTTACCCACTATGTACCAGCTACTATGGCTTATTTAATTTTTAATTCCAAAAGTTAGGTATAATTACCATATTTTCTGGCATATAAGATGACTTTTTAACCCAGGAAAATCTCAAAAATCTTCTCAAATAATGAGAAGGCTAGTGAGAGAAGTTACCCAACTACCTCCTCTACTTTCTCTCTCTACCATTTCTACCATTTAGCAGTTTTGTCTTGACTTTTGAGAAGATTTTCCTGGGTTAAAAAGTCATCTTATACACCGGAAAATACAGTACTCTAGATTTATAGGTAAAAACAAATAACCAGAAAGATCTTGGGTTTGAATCTCTATGTGAATGAGACCAAGCTCATGGTCTTTCCTTGACAATACCTACCCTCACTGGCCCATGTTTCCTGAGGGCCCACCCTGGCACATGAGGTATTGACTGTAATACTGTATTCTATTGAGCCTAGTACTCCCCAGATTCCATCCTTATGCTAAGCATAGGAAGGCATGTTATTGCTCAGTGATCAATAATATGAATTAGTTTTCTGATCTTTATTTCTGGATTAGTCTTTGCTTGGAGCAGGATGTGCCTATCTCTCTAATAATGATCACTAGCACTGAGCAATTCCCTGTGCCAGACTCTCTACTTTAATCCTCACCAGGACCTCTGAGAGACACACTGTTATTTAGCTTCATTTGACAGAGTATGTCAACGATCACCTTGCTGGCTCATGCTGAGCCTAGATTAGACCCACCAGATTCTGTTCTGACCATACCCAGAATAGGGGGATCCATGAGTTAGTTCTCTGCATAATCAGCTGTATGTGGACCCTGCTGTTATAAACCAGTGCATGGGGAGGGGCTAATTGCAATAGATCCTGGTCAGGTTGCTACTGGTGCTGCCCAGGTCAGTCATATGATTCCCTCAAGGCTAAACCTCTAACACCCCGAGAAACATGGTGCTCAGGATCAGAGACTCACCTCTTGGCCCCCTCTAGCCAATTCCAAATTGGTCACAGTGGAGGTACAGAAGGTGGTTGGTACATGCTGACCCTTGCTCACTGGGGACAACTGAATCGGAGTCTACATACTTACCTTTGGTAGGTGAACTATGTTATAGCTAAATTATGTAAGTCATGATTTGCCCAGCCCCTTAATTCTAGGGAAGTGAACTACTATTAACATTCTCTAATGCAGTGGTTCTCAACCTTCTGGCCCTTTAAATACAGTTCCTCATGTTGTGACCCAACCATAAAATTGTTTTCATTGCTACTTCATAACTATAATGTTGCTACTGTTATGAATCGTAATGTAAATATATGATATGCAGGATGGTCTTAGGTGACCCCTGTGAAAGGGCTGTTCGATCGTCAAAGGGGTCTCGACCCAGAGACCTCACCAACACTCTCTTCATTGCTTATTCCTCTTCAATGCACTGGCTTTTCTGCTCTTTCTCAAATATCCCGAGCTTGGCCTTGCTACCAGCCTTGGCACTTACTATTCCATGTACCTAGATTGCCCTCCCTCCAGATCTTCCCAATTGGCCTCCTTTTATTTGGTAGTCACTGATAGAGCACTTACCATGTGCCAGGATTACTGTGTGTCCTAAGCCCTTTACATGTATTAACTCATTTAATCCTCAGAGTCATTTGAGGAACCTAGGTATGAAAAAGTTAAGTCACTTGCCCACTATCACAGTTAGTAAGTAATAAAGCCAGGATTTGGACCCAGACAGTCTGGTTCCTAAGCCCATGCTCTCAGCTCCGACACCGTGCTACCACTCTATTCTGAGGGTTAGTTCTGAGCTCACTGTTTCATATTCTCCACAATGCAGATCGCTCTTTGAATTTGCCATGTTTGGGGCATGTGCCCCATGAGTGCAGCACCTTGACTTGTCCTACTTACAATACATTTTTAGTGCATTTGTTGAGTCAATGACTAGATAGAAGCCCAAATTAAGTAACTTGGTGAAGGAAAAGGTGATGGAGCAGGTTGGTAGCCCCAAATCCAGTTTGATTCCCTTTCATCTTTATCATTTTTCACTTTCCTTTTTTGTGAAGAAGTGGCACTTTTGAGTGGGAAGAGGGCAAATCTAGCTCAAACACAACTAGTCTTGAGTATAATCTCTGCCAATTGCTGGTGGTGAAACCATGGGTGGGCTGTTTAGCCATTCAGAGTCTATTTTCTTTCTTGAAAAATTGGGGGTCTTTCCCCACCATTTTTGCAGGGCTGGTTTGAGGGCTGGTTTGAGGCTTAAATAGGAAGATCAGTAGTAGCAGCCACAGCTAATGTGAATCAAATGCACCTGTGTGCCAGGCACTGCACTAAGCCTATTATGTGGATTGTCCCTTTTACTGGTCCTCAAAACTCTATGAGGAAGATAGAGTTTTCAGCCCCATTTTGTA
>PVJC01041752.1:0-15215 GCA_004026665.1 Murina feae
CCCAGGCCCTTTGCAGGGCACCAGGAAGTGGGAAAGCAAGGTGGCAGGCCGGGGAGTGGGAAAGAGGCAGCGGGGGGGTCAGTGGCCTGCTTGGTGGGCTGCCCAGGCCCTTTGCGGGGCACCGGGGAGTGGGAAAGCAAGGCTGCAGGAGCCGGGCTCCTGCTTGGCAGCTCCCCAGACCCCTTGGCGGCACCGGGAAGTGGGAAAGGAAGGCAGCAGGGGACGGGTGAGTGGGAAAGAGTCGGCGGCCTGCTTGGTGGCTTCCCAGGTCCCTTCCGGGGATCAGGGAGCAGGAAAAGGCTGGCCTGACCACGAGGCGGGGTTTTCCCTGCTTCCTGGTGGCTGGAGGAAGATGGGCAGTAGGCAAGCTTGGGAGGCAGGCAGCACCCAGCTCTGGCCACAGCTCAAAAAAGAGAACAACATGCAGGGGAGGGCAAGAGTCTGAGAGACCAACATAGAAGGGGTGCCTGCTGCAAGCCTCCACAGTGTGCCTGGTGGCAGGTCCCCAGCAGGTAGACACACACAGGAGGACTGCTCCGAGCCTCTGATGTGGCTGGGGGCAGGTCCCCAGTGGCCACACACACACACACACACACACTCACAAAAGGCGCCTGGAAGACTGGGGCCATCAAAGGACATCCACTGAGGGGTCCCAGACTGTGAGAGGGCACAGGCCGGGCTGAGGGACTCCCTCCACCCCGAGTGCACAAATTTTTGTGCACCGGGCCCCTAGTATTATCAAATTAACAACCAGTTCTTCTGTGTTTAGGTATCTGGACTCTCTTCTAGACTGTAGCCATGATATTTATTTAGCTGTAAAGATATTTCTAGAAATTGTTTTCTTTTCTTTTATATTTTTAGTGACCCCCAAATTGGAAGTATGGACTTACACACATAAATCATTATTTGGAGAGTACAACTTACCTTTAAATATAGAGATAACTAAATCTAGAAATGCATATGAACAACTTTTTTTTTTACTAAAGCATCACTGATTTTGTTTATGCTCATGTAATACATATTAAGAAATATATCCTGGTAGCTAAAATTGGAATTCATTTAGTGAGTATTGAGACTTAATATTTTTTCAGATGTTTACTGTTTGAAAGTTGGGTGAGTTAACTATACATGTTCTTCAACCATTTGTCAATAGGAAATTTTTGACTATAAAAATGATACATATTTCTGGTCAGTCAAACTTGCACTGGCATCTGTCCTGTCATCTCTACTTTGTTGCTTTGAAGGAATCGGTATTACACAGTTGGTGTGGTTGATGTCCCTGTTGCATTCTAAGAGCAGACCTGAGTGGTTGGGGCTAGAGCTCCCTTACTCTGGTGGAAAAGCAAAGCAAATCTTCCTGCAACCCATTAGGCTATTAGGTTCTTGTCCACTGCAACAGGTTTTTACCATTTTTGGACCTGCCAAGAAGTCATACCGCCTATCTCTCTTTTTGTGTTATACATTTATTAACTTCCTCATCTCTTTGCTTATGTTTATGAATATCACATTGGATTTAGTATCAAAGACTGGTTTGATAATACTATGTCTCATAATGGGTATAATCTATTAACTGTTGATTCTTTTTCAATATCATCAATTGTGGGGAGCAGCTCTAGAGTTAAGCCTCAGATTGACCTGTGGCAGAGCCACAAACAAGTCCCAGCTTAGAGCCCTCTTAGCGTAAAGCTTGACCTTATGGCCGCCTCCTAGATCCTTCCTGGGTAGCTAATGGGCTGTGGTACGTGCAGCAAGTGCTGCCAAAACAAGTGAAACTCACAAGAACATTGTAACTATGTTGACCACTACCTTGTTTACCTCTGGCTATAAAACAAAGGCTCAGCTTGCTGTCTTGGATCCTTCTCTGTAGCCTCATCCAGGTACAGGAGATCCACAGAGCCCCAGCTATATTCTCTTTGTCTGTCTTTTCTTTAATCCTTCACTGCCCCTCCTTAGGCTCAATGAACCCTTGGCTATGCTTGCATGGCACAGTAAATTATTTATCTATGTCACACAGAGTACTAGAATAGAGAAATACTAGCACTGAGGTTTTAGACCATTTGATACTGTAATAGCAACAGGGAGTGCAATTGACTTATATTCTATGGACTTTAGGATTTGAGAAGGAACTTACTGATGGTTGATGCAGGTTCTTTAAAACAGAAAGAAAAATAAGGACATGAGTAATGTGCAGTATATGAAAATATATCCAATAAAGAAATGTCTCTAGGTTTGTGACTTAGAACAAAATGATCACTCATGCAGTTTTCAGAGGTTGCCTCCAAAAAGTCAAGGGAATTTCATAGCAGTTGGTACTCTTTGTGTTTAATGAAAGATTATTTTGATACTTGCTTAATCCCAGAAGTTTTAGTGTTCCGTTTAAAGGACCTCTGTTGAGGTAGGCTAGTCTTTGTATACTTTATCTCCTTATCCAGGGCAAAGAAATGCATGATGTTGCAGTAAAGTTTTACTCATCACTCTTTACTTTTCTTTTAAAACTGCCCTCTTGTCTTCTACATATATTCCTTCTACCTTTTGTTTTAAGAGGGATTTTATTTGTTTTGTGGTATTTAGTCTTATAATAACTGCTTCTAAGCTTCCCTGCAAATTGTCAGTAATGTCTAAAAAAGACTCACTAGCCCTGACTGGTTTGGCTCGGTGGATAGAGCATTGGCCTGCAGACTGAAAGGTCCCAGGTTCGATTCTGGTCGGGGGGCATGTACCTTGGTTGCTGGCACATCCCCAGTAGAGGGTGCACAGGAGGCAGCTGATCGATGTTTCTCATCAATGTTTCTGACTCTCTATCCCTCTCCCTTTCTCTCTGTAAAAAACCAATAAAATATATTTAAAAAAAATAAAAAAGACTCACTAATGTGAGGGAGGCATATAAAATAAAATAATAAAAGTGAGATTTGCAAAGCTGATTACGGAATAGCTGGACTTATATATCAAAAGATCTTCATGCATATAGTTCTCCAGACACTGCTTAAAGAACAATACTTATTGGAAAGTGTATCAAGAGTTTCTGACAAATAAAAATAAATTAGGGAGAGGGGCCTGAACTACTATCCTAAGCCTATGCAAAAGACTCCTTAGCTTTTTCTTAATATCTAGCTTTCAAACCAGCAACTACCTTTTATTTTGGAAGTCCTGGCAGAATGGTTGGTATTTGAAGCATTCTTGTATTCACTTCCTCTTCAATTTTCTATCTATTAATGACACTGAGTGTACTCTGTATTAAATTTAGAGATGTCTTGTTTTAGTTCCTCCTTTCTTTCCCCTCCTTTAATTCTATGACTATTTCCTTTCTTGATTCCATCACATCCCATTTAAAATGTTAATATTTGCCTTTATATGGACATTAAAAATTTTTAAATAGACAAATTAGTTCCCTTGATATAACAAGGTATTTCTCAGTTTATTCTTCCTACAAACCAGTGGTGTCCAATTATAAGTTAATCATCAATAACTCTAAATTAACTTTTGGTCTTTTGAAAATGGAAAAGCTATTATTAAAATCTTATGTACTCTGTCTAGTGTATACTAGGTTTACAAATAATATGAACTTACTGGTAGGTGGTACAGGTTTACCTGAAATACAGAAAAATAAACATTAGCCTATTTTATTTGCATATTGGACTGAAACTGCTAATCTTCCCCTGGGAAATCTTTTGAAATCATATGCAAGGAACACCAAAACTACAGTTCTTTTATTGTAAACCTAGGCAAGGAAGCCCTTTATTAAGAGTATAAATGTACCATACGGGATGGAAAATAATTTTAGAGGGGCCTAAGCATATCATCCAAAATATATTTAACTACACACACACGCACACACGTACACATATACACACATGCACAGATGCACACACAGTGATTCAGTTTTTCTTCCCACCCCTAGCAACTATTAGAAGATTGGTTGTTTATTATTTTTCTGTTTTTCTCTTTTCTTTCCTTCTCTCTCACTTTTTTGGTCTTTGTTGCAGGTGTTGACCATAAGAAAATCAGACCAATACCGAAATTCTTTTAGTCTGTGTTTCATCTCTCCTTGGACTTCACCGGATGACAGAAGGGGAAGGGATTAGCCACAGAATATAAAAACAGCCTTTGGACACAGGCAACAGTGTGGTGAGGCCCAGAGGGGGGTGGGAGCTGGGTGGAGGTGGGTAAAGGGGGTTGCTGAGGGACATATGTAATAGTGTCAACAACAAATTAAAAGTAAAATAAAATTAACAGATTTTTCCCTGTCCAGAAGAATTCAGTGGGAGATGCCTGGAAGTTGGAATGAAAGCCGATGAAAATTAGGTCAGGGTCTGCATAATAGAATAGAAAAGCACAGTACCATAGAGATCAGTTCTAGACTCGTTTTTAGATTAAAGGGCTCAATAATTAGCAACAACAACAACAAAGGCAAATAAGTGACTAATTGGCTGAGTCAGCAAATCTTAATTTACAGAAAGACAATTGTCATCCATTATTAAAATACAAGGCTTTATTTCATGAACAGACTAACCTAAATAAGCTATGTGGGATTTCCCAAAACTGTGGTTAAGACATTTAACTCAGCTGCACACAGCTTGCTAGCATTTCTGTGTGTGTGGTATTTTCGTTGGCTATGTCTAATGTGTAGCATACTGCTACTCGTTCTAAAGTGTTGTCACTTATATGAAGAAAAACATATTTGTTTCTTTACTCTGCAACGGTTTTAGTCTCACTCACTTAATAGGTACTAAATTAGAAATTAGTGAGGTTATACTTTGCATTTACTTGAGGATTAATGTTTATTCTTGAAAGTTTCTCTTGTGTGATTTCAGTGTTCATGTTCTTTAAGTAAATCTGCTTGTTGATCTATAATGACAACACAGATATTTGAAATTTCAAATGAACTAAATCCCACTTACCTTAGTAACCGTTCCTTTTTCTTCAGAATTTGATGATTTAATGTTCTTTTGTGGAAATTCTTTTGTGTGTATTTTCTCTCTGGGGATTATTTAATTTATACTCCTTATCTTTTGCAATGTGTAAGAACTATTTAGGAACCAGGAAAATCCCTCGTCCTTTTAAATCCCTCATCCTCATTTCCCTTTTATTCACTTGACTTGCATATGTATATGATTAACACTTTGAATTCAGAATTAAATTGCTTGATACTGACACCAGATTTGTTGATTCATATCATCTAGTAATCAGTGTGCTTAATTCAGAGAATGAACAGATTTATGGGCAGGTGTTTAAGACTTTTTCAGATACAAAGACAAGACAAGGAAAAAATGAGATGCATCTATGACATGGATGACATCAGACACTGCAGTAGTTTTCCTGGATTAACACAGAAGTTACTATTTTTGAACTTCCCACAGGATGGCTTGGAAGACAGAAGCTGAGACTCGAATGCAAGCTCATTTACTACTGAGCCATGTTGTAGGCCTCAGCGCTCTTGGTTGGCGGGCGTCTGCTGAAGCCTCTGTGCAGGTGGGTGAAGTCGTTTGGGTGCCTTTGTGTTTCCATCTCGTGCAGGCAGAGGTGGAAAAGCTTTTAGAACAGTGGGAAATTACTTAAGCATTTCAACTTCATAAAACACACAGCTCTTTACTTGGCTCAAATCGTACTCTCTTTCAGAGAATCCAGCCTATTGTGAGGCAGGTTTTTATTTTTATTTTTCAGAGATGTGTGTTTCTTTTGATTAACCAGGGTGTTAAAACTCTTGCAAACTGTCACAATATAAAAAGTTCTGGTTAATGGATAGGGAATCTAGAATGGGAAAGAAGAATTTATGCTTTGCAAAGTGATATTATAATGATTGTGCATTGGTGTCTCCTAAAATATTCAGATTAAAATACAGAAAAATAACTTACTGGCAGGCTTCTTGGCGATTTCTAAAACACAAAAACAGACAGGTGAGTGTGGTTGGTTAGTAGGAGACCAGTGGTCTTGCTGTCATGTTTTCCCAGCTGAGCTTTAATGTCTAGTTCGTTAGTGCCCCATGGCTCCCATTCTTGCTGCTGCGGCCAAGCAGCTGAAGAAACATTGCCTTCACACCTGGCTGTGTTTACTACTTCCAGTCACTGTTAAAACTTTTACTAAATAAAAATCCTTAGTGTGAGGGGAAGTGCGCTAAGAGAAGTAAAACATGGGTATTTATAAAGCTGGGCATCATAGAAGCCAGTATTAGCAAAAACAACCCATGCACTGGTAACGTCTAGTAAGTTCATGGCACTTTTTTCTCTCTTTCTAAATTTAGATAGAAATACATGGCTGGGAGGAGACGAAATGTTGATAATGTTGACCTTTAACAAATTCAGTGTTTATTCATAATACTTAAGATTATGGATTACTCCCTACTCGCTAAGTTTTATTCTAAATCAGCAGCCCATTTGATCTACACAATCCTCTTACCTTCCTCCTTTCACTGATAGACACGGGTCCAGGCAGGCAAAGTAAGCCGCCTGCAGTCACAGGGCTGTTAATTTGGGGCGGAGGCTGGCCTGGAAGAGCCTGCCTCTCCTCATGCTGGGCTGCCTCGGGGAGTGCCCTGTCAGGGGGTTGGTTTCTTTAACGTAGCTGCCCTAAGTCTTTCTCTCTTAAAGAAGTTGATTTTCTGGACATTTAGAAGTCACACTCTCCCCTTACGTTTAAAACACGCTTTCTGCCCTTCCGTTAGACCCAGTCTGTATTAGTGAGGACCCAGTCAGGGGCCTAATCCAGGCTTGTCTGACTGCTTCCCCAGGGCTCTGTCTCTTGCTAAGCTTTCTAGAAGCGGGAAAGCAGAGTGGCAAGCCGCCTCCATTTAACAAATACTTGCTAAGTGTCTGCAAGTTCCAGGCATCATCCTAAAGAGAGAGGAGAGGAGCTGGGCTTGCCATACAGTTGAAGTTAGCAGTTGTGTTAACAAATAGTTATAGCAGCGCGGTAGGAACTCTGTAAAGGAGTGAGCAGGTTCGAGAGGAGACTGAAGAGGACCCCTAGCAGGTAAGGTCACTCAGGAAAGAGGGTCCAGCGGAAAGAGGCCTTTTGCAGCTGGAGCAGTGGGAGGAACACAGATGCATGGTTTACTTTAAAGGCATGAATGTGAAAGGTGAAACCGAAGCAAAGGGAATAAAATGTGGAACCTCCTATGGTCTTGAGATTTCCTTAAAACTTTCAAAGCAGAACCAGTATTATGAAAAGCTGATTTATCCGACCTCAGGGTTTTTGTGCAATAAAACACGCCTTAAGCAAAGTTCAGGGACACATGAGTGAACAGGAAAAGATGTTTTCAATGTGTTCAAGTCTCACAGAACTAACAACTGGAATGCATAAAAGATGCCTGAAAACCAATAAGAGAGGGGCTGGAAATGTGCTGGGAAGGCCTGAATGGCCACCGGGCACAGGAAGGGAAGTGCTGAACCTCAGCAAACTCAGGGAAACGGGCACCAACAGTCAGGCAGGAGGCAGTGCCACTGAATGGCCGAAGGTAGGGGTGGTGTGTTTCTGCCCAGGATTTTAGAATTTTAGATGCTGACTACGAAGTTACTGAGGGACCTCTGACAAGGCACACTCACAAATCAATGAGTAAAACCGGGATTTCACTTTTCTGTTTGGAGTAACATTCTGGAGGCTGGTAAATTGGTTTGTTTCTCCTCCAGGGCACAGAGAAGATTGAAAGTGTTAGGCCTGTAGGGCAGTACAATCCTTAAGGGACATTTGCTTCCCCACACAGGAGAACAAAAGACCAGGAAAAACTGCCTGGACACCAGGAGCCAGACCACACAAAGACTGGAAACTGCCCTGAAGGCACCAGCTTGCACACCTGCCTTCCATCCGCATCCCAAGCCCAGCTCAGCCCCAGGACCACGGACAGTTCCCCCCCAGTGACTTCGTATGAGGGTGACACTCCAGCCCTGGGGCTGCCAGCATCGCCCCCAAGTCCCCTTGGCTGGGTGCTGGGCAGCCCTTCCCTTTGACAACCCCATCCCCCAGCTTCTTCTTTAAGTAGATTCCATTTTTCTTTATCCAGTGTCTGAGGTGGCTATTGAGCCTGCCCACACTCACCATCCATCCATTATGTTCACCTTTCAGAAAGCATTTAGGAAATATTTTTTTATTCTTGTCCTTTACCTTCCTCCTTTCTTTCAATTTAGATTTTTTTCTCTAGAGTAACTCCATTTTTTTAAAAAAACCCACATGTGTTATTTGTTGTATGATACTCATTCTTTTACCTAATCAGTCCCTCCAACTTTCTTGTCAATAGCTTTCAAAAAATTCTTATTAGTAGGAGAGTAAATATGGATGAGAAATAAAAATATTAGATTTTCAAAGCTAAATTCTTCATGCCCTTAGGCATTTATAAACCACTCAAATCGAGAAACAGAAATTGAACTTACTGGTAGGTTTTGTGGCAGTTCCTGAAATAAAGAAACAAACAGTGTGACTTGACTGGTAAAATTTTAAGACTAAAGTAACTGTTCTATGAATTGAAATGTGTAATTTTTTAAGATCCCCAAAGTGTCCATACCTAACACTGTAGATAAGAGAGCAAAGATAACAGGGTTTCAATGTTTGTCTGTATTTATTTTTTTTAAAATTTGCCAGCGATTTTTAAAATTCCTACTAATTCATAGGATTGTGCGTATGGGGGAGGGGGTGTCCCTGTGAAGAGGGGTCCCAGTGCACCAGCATCACCCCTTTCTTCCCTACTGCACCACTCGGCCTCTACCACACCCTTCCTCCCAGCATTCCCTGCCTGGGCTCTGGGACCGCACTCTCCTCCCTCACTGGCTTCTTCTCCTGGTTTCCTCTGCTGTTTGTTCTTCGAGTTCTTTTTCTAAATGTCAGATGCCTCCTGGCCCAGTGCTCTCTCTAGCTATGCTAATCTCCTAGGCTTCTCATCTTGGTCTCAAGGCTTTCAATGCCATTTGCATGTTGACAGAGTCCCACTTTCTACCTTTAGCGCAAACGTCCTCCTTGAATTAAAGAATAGGAAAATGAACTTACCTGTAGATTTTACAACTCTTCCTGAAATAAAATACAAGGGAATGAGTGTGGAAGGGAGACTAAAGGTCTTGACATTGTCTGTGCTGGGCTCTAACGCACTTACAACACCCGCACACCCAACACTCACACCAGCACTCGGTAATCCTAGTGATTATGGGGCAGATGTTCCAACCACTTCTGGACATGCAACTGACTGAATCCTATGGGTCTGGAACCTTTATTTCCCCAGTTTTATAAAGCAAGGAACTAGCCTCTGAGAGATGACACAGCATAACCTCTTGGAGTCTCTCCCAGTTTCGCACAGCAGATCAATGGCAGTGTAGTGAGGTGAGCCAGGCAGACATGCACTGGAGGTCATCTAAACCTCAAGCATCACAGAACTAATGTTGGCTATTTGACATGTGTCCCAGGATTAATCTAAGTTTCCTTTTTTTAAAACTTAACTTCATTGGCTGCTTTTCATATACTATTTTACATTTATTTGTTTATTTGTTTGTTTATTTATTTATGTATGTATTTATGTATTTATATTGTTAACTCTTCTCTGAGACAAAGGAAAGTTTTAATTGGTCACAGGGCCAGAGTTTGTAAGTGGCAATCTGGGACTGGAATGAAATTTTATTTGACATTGTGGTGTGTTTTTTCTTTATCAGTCTATTCTCCCCTAGATATATAAGAAAGGTGAGCCCAGCTGGCAAGGCTCAGTGGTTGAATGTTTGATTCCCAGTTAGGGCACATGCCCAGGTTTCAGGCTTGATCCCCTGTGGGGGGCATGCAGGAGGCAGCCAATTAATGATTCTCTCTCATCATTGATGTTTCTTTCTCTCTCTCCCTCTTTGAAATGAATAAAACCATATGAACAAAAAGATGAGATCAATATGACAAATGTTTGTTAATAATACGTGAAATGCCAGGGTTGGAAGGATAATAAGAAGAACACTGTGTGAGTCTTTGAAAGATTTAACTGTTTAGGAACAGAGTTGGTCATAATAAACTGCAATTGCATGGATGCAAAACTAATAGAGGTAAGTTCACGGTGCAAGTGAACACCTAGGACACACTGTCCCATGTCTCTTCATAGGAGACTGTACAATTTAGTAAAAAGAGCCTGATTTTTGTGAATAAATTGTTAAAAGTGAGAAGTAAAATTATAAATGTGATGGAAGAGAAGGAGAGACACACTAGTATGTTTAGTAAAGTGTTTGTGGTGCTTGGAAGAGGGAGGTAACTAAGGGCCCAGCACAAGGAAAGTGGATGGGTACAGTGACCACTGTGGGATGAAGTAACACACGAGGTGTATAAATAGAGACATTCAAAATATAGGCAAGTCTTAAAAAGATTCTTAAACAAGAAAGTACGAAATAGAATATGGTCTAAAGCAAAAAATAAAGATGTAAATTAAAAACACATCCTATCTAATAAAAGCCTAATATGCTAAGTGTCTGGTCAACTGGTTGGCTGTTCAACCAATCAAAGTGCAATACGCTAATGATATGCTAAGGCTGCTCAACCACTTGCTATGACATGCACTGATCACCAGGGGGCAGACGCTCAGACCAGTAGGTAGTTTGCTGCTGGGGTCCAGCTGATAGGGACTAAATGAGATGGGCCAGACACACTCTGGACTCCTCCTGCTGTCCCTCCTTGGCTGGCCAGCCTCCTCTGTCCCTCCCCAGGCCCAACTGTGCACCAGTGGGGGCCTTCGGCCTGGCCTGTGCCCTCTTGCAATCTAGGACCCTTTGAGGGGTGTTGGAGAGCCAGTTTTGGCTCGATCCCGCAGGCCAGGCCGAGGGACCCCACTGGTGCATGAATTCAAGCACCGGGCCTCTAGTACAACGTAAGACTAGATATTTTGAAAGGACAGATGCATACCCAAGATTGTATTTTGTATATTTTAGAGTGTGTGCCAATGGTGGAGAGGGGATTGGGAGTGGAGGAAGGGACAAAAGAGAAAAATAACATTAAAAAAGAGACTGACAGCATATACTTTGAATTTATTTTGTCCTGAGTTTCAAGCTGTTTGATTGCTGTCCATAATTTATTTTACTCTATGCAGTGCCTGGTTCATATAATAAGTCAGATTTCATTAAAAAAATTGTGAAGAGGAGAAACCAAGATGGCGGCATAGGTGAACACCGGAATTGCTGCTAGACACAACAATTATAAAATCACAACAAAAAGAAAAAACGGACAACACAGACCCACAGGAAGGCTGGCTGAGTGGAAATTCTACAACTAGAAGGAGACAGACTCAGAGGAGGTGGGGAAATAAAGTGTAGAGGTACAGAGGCGCGCGCAAAGGGGCTCGAAGCTGGTGGCTTGCGCAAATGGCTTGCAGAAGGGACTGGTAGCATTTTGTACCGGAGGGAAATACAAGCTCCCAACGGCTCTGAACTCCAGTTCCAGGCAAGCCTCTGGGGACTCAAACCTTAAGGGGAGGAGCTGGACTGTCTAGCACCGTCTGGGCGCCGGGAGAAACTCCAGAGCAGCTTGAGACCCGGTGCCACTTAGGTTAGGGCTGGGAAGTGGCCATAGCTGGTTGCTCTGCCTTGTAGATTCCTGGAGACCCCACCCCACCCAAGCTGTGTGCAGAGGCTTTTGCATATAAAAGGCTGGGAAGCCCCAGGCAGAAGCTAAGACAGCACCTCCTTAGAGATATAAGAGCCAGCGTACTTGGATAAGGGACGCACTCAGGAGGCAGACTTAGTAGGCACCAAAGCCCCACTGAAGCAAGTCTTGCCCCATAAGGGTGTCTCCAGCATAGAAGTTCTCCCACCACAGACACAGCTGATTAAAGTCACTCTGCAACGGAGGGAACCAGCCAAAATGCAGAGACAATGAAACAGGTCACAAATGACAGAAATGGAGGAAAGAAAACGACTGGATATAGAGTTCAAAACCACGGTTATAAGACTTTTCAAGAATATTCTAGAATGTGCCAATAAATTTAGTGAGACCCTTGAGCATATGAAAAAGAACCAGCTAGAAATTAAGCATACACTGACGGAAATAAAGAATAATATACAGAGATCCAACAGCAGACGAGAGGATCGCAAGAATCAAGTCAAAGACAAAAAATACGAAGAAGCAAAACCCACCCAGCCAGAAAAGCCAAAAGAAAAAAGAATAAAAAAATATGAAGATAGTGTAAGGAGTCTCTGGGACAACTTCAAGCGTACCAATATCAGAATTTTGTTCTTTAGATTCCATATAGAAATTAAATCATATGTGTTTGCCTGCCTCTGACTTACTTCACTTAGCTTAATACCTTCTAGGTCCATCCATCCTGCTGCAAATGGTAAGATTTTAATCTTCTTTATGGCTGAGTACCATTGTATATATGTACCACGGCTTTTCATTGCTTGTCTATTGATGGGTGCTTAGGCTGCTTCCATTTCTTGGCTATCCTATATAATAAAAGCCTAATATGCAAATTGTTTGACTGTGAGTTTGACCACTTGCTATGATGTGTGCTGATCACTAGGGGGCGGCACAAAACATAGTGAGTGTCAGTGATGTGGCAGATAAGAACTGGGACCCCAGTGGGATGGCAGAGCAGGTGAGCAGGCAGTGCCAGCCCTAGGTGGGTGTGAGGGGGATCCCATCGCCCCACCGATGTCCTCATAGATGCCAACCAGTGGCAGCGGTGGGGGGGAGGGCTGCTGCCTGGCTCCTAGGCGCTGAGGGAGCTGGGGGATGGAGGGCGGCTCTAACCAATCACCCTGCAGACAGTAGTCAGTGGCCAGCCTAGGCTGGGATGGGTAACTGGGGATGGGTGGTGGCAACCAACCTCCTGCGGTGCCTGGGAAGGAGACTGCGACCTCTCCCCTGGCAGTTGTGATGGGGACAGAGCTGCGGTGAGAATGCAGGGTGTCTGCTGAGCTTGCTCTCACTCCCCCTGCTACCCTCCCCTGGGATGCCAGGGCTCACGTGCCAGGGAAGCCCCCATGCTCAGGTGCCATGTGCCCATGAGGAGCCCACCCCGGACCCGCGAGGCTCTTTTGGGTGAGTAGGGCCACAGCACCAGGACTGAAGGAGTCAGTCAGGCTCCCTTGTGGTTTACGCAGGAGCCAGTCTGTGAGGCCGGCTGGGAGAGAGCGTGCTGCCTGCCCAGCTTCCATGCGGTGCTGCTGGGCGGCCCAGAGGCTCACGCTGCACCCCGGCCCCCTATGTCTGGCTGTGCTCACTGCATCTCCATGTGGGGACTCAGGTGCGTGACTCAGGCAGAGGGGAGCCCAGGGCCCAGGTACTTTGCTGAGAGTTTTTATAAAAAGTGGGTGTTGGATTTTGTTGAAGCTTTTCCTGTGTATATTGATATGATCATGTGATTTCTGTCTTCTAATTTGTTTATGTGACCTATCAAGTTCATTGATTTGCAGATATTTCCCCAGGCTTGCATCCCTGGAATAAATCCCGCTTGGTCACTGCTTTTGCTGTGTCCCAGATATCTGAAGTTGTTATTTGTTCATATTCATTTGTTTTCGGGAAGTTTTTTACTTTTTTCTTGATCTCATTGGTAACCCATTCATTGTTTAATAACATACTATTTAGCCGCCATGTGTTCGAATGTTTTTTAGTGTTTTTACTGCAGTTGATTTCTAATTTCATTCTATTATGATCTGAGAAGATGCTTAATATGATCCCAATCTTTTTAAACTTGTAGAGACTTACTTTGTGTCCTAACATGTGGTCTACATGTGGTCTGTATTGAGAATAACCCATGTGCCCTTGAGAAGAATGTATATTCTGCAGCTTTGGGATGAAATGTTCTATAAATGTCAGTTAAATCCATCTGATCCAGTGTGTCATTTAGTCACTGTTTCTTTGTTAATTTTTTGTCTGGAAGATCTCTCCAGTTAAGTCCCCTACTATGACTGTATTGTTGTCAATCTCTCCCTTAAAGTGCTCTACAAGTTTTTTTTATATATTTATTTGCTTCTGTATTGGGTGCATATATAATTACCAGAGTTATATCCTCATGTTGGATCAATCCCTTTAGTATTATGTAGTGACCTGTATTGTCCCTTGTGATGGCCTTCACTTGGAAGTCTATTTTGTCATGCACTGGTATTGCTACCCCAGCTTTTTTTTTTTTTTTTTCATTTCCATTTGTGTGGAAAATTATTTTCTATCTATTCACTCTCATTCTGTGTCAGTCTTTTGTTCTGAGGTGGGTCCCTTGTAGACAGCATATATGTGGGTGATGTTTTTGTATCCATTTAGCTACCCTATGTCTTTTTTCTCCCCTATGTCTTTTGATTGGAGCACTTAATCAATTTATATTTAAGATTATTATTGATAGGTATTTCTTGCCATTTGAATTCTTTATGCTTATTTCTCTCTCTCTCTCTCCATTTCTTCTCATTACAGCAGTCCCTTTATCATTGCTTGGGGTGCTGGTTTTTGGTGATAAACTCCTTTAGCCTTTTTTTTTTTTTCTGGGAAGCTCTTTATTTCACCATCTATTTTGAATGATAGCCTTGCTGGATATAATAGTCTTGGTTTCAGATTCATGCTTTTCATTACCTTGAATATTTCATGCCATTCCCTTCTGACTTATAGAGTTTCTGGTGAAAAATCAGCTAATAGCCTTATGGGAACTCCTCTGTGGGTAACAGTTTATGTTTCTCTTGCTGCCTTTAAGATTTTCTTTTTCTCTTTAATTTTAGCATTTTAATTATGACGTGTGGGTGTGGGACTCTTTGGGATCTTCTTGCTTGGAACTCTCTGTGCCTCCTGGACTTGTGTGACCTTTTCCTTCACCAGGTAAGGGAAGCTGTCTGCCATTATTTCTTCAAACATGTTCTCTATCCCTTGCTCACTTTCTTCCCCTTCTGGCACAACTAGTTATGTGAATATTGTTGTGTTTCAGCTTGTCCCATAGCTCCTTTAAGCTTTCCTTCTGTTTTTTTTTTTTTTAAAATTTATCTTTATTGTTCAGATTATCACAGTTGTTCCTCTTTTTTCCCCCATAGCTCCCCTCCTCCCAATTCCCACCCCAACCTCTGACCTTGCCCCCCCCCATTGTCCTCATCCATAGGTGTATAATTATTGTCCAGTCTCTTCACGCATCCCCAACACCCTTAACCCCCGAAAATTGTCAGTCCACTCCCTTTCTATGCCTCTGATTCTATTCTATTCTCAAAGGATACCTTTCAGCATTTCATATAATACTGGTTGGGTGGTGATGAACTCTTTTAGCTTTTTCTTGTCTGTGAAGGTCTTTATCCGACCCTCAATTCTGA
>PVJC01041753.1:0-15197 GCA_004026665.1 Murina feae
GCTAATGAGAATAGGAAAATAAAAATTTAAGTGAATTTATTTTTAAACATATAATTTAAATCCACATGTGACAAGTGTTATTATATTAGATAATGCATTTCTAGGTCCTACTTCTTTCTGAGTGCTAACCTCCTTTATTCAACCATCTCCTTGATGTATCTACCTAGATGCTCTGTACCATCCAAAAATCTACATGTTCAATGTCAAACTCTTTAACACTTTCTCCAAGACAGCTCCTAATTTGGTTAATCAATAATATCAACTCTATCCTGCCAGAGTGGCTCACTGTTGAGTGTCGACCTATGAAACAGGAAGTCACAGTTCTATTCCCAATCAGGGTACATGATCAATCTCCAGCATGGGGCATGCAGGAGGCAGCCTATCAATAATTCTCTCTCACTCATTGATGTTTCTTTCTCTCTCTCTCTCCCTCTTCCTTCCTATCTGAAATCTATCTATAATAATAAAAGCCTAAGGGACGATTATGGCAGAACGACCAGAATGACTGGTCACTATGATTTGCACTAACCACCGGGGGCATATGATCAACGCAGGAGCTACCCTCTGGTGATCAGTGCACTCCCACAGCGCGGGTGGCTGCTCAGCCAGAAGTCGGGCTCATGAATGGCAAGCACAGCAGCAGTGGTAGTGCTAAAGAGCAGCAAGTCGAGTGGTAAGGAGGGAGCAGGCAGGCAGTAAGGAGCCTAGGATCCTGTACTGTAAGAGGGATGTCCGACTTCAGGCTTAGGCCCAAGGGGATTGGGCCTAAGTCTGTATTCAGACATCTCCTTAATGGGTCCCAGAGTGTGAGAGGGTGCAGGCTAGGCTGAGAGACCCCCCACCTCCTCCCCATCAAGTGCATGAGTTTTATGCATTGGGACTCTAGTAAAAATATATTTAAAAATAATATAAACTCTTCTCAAGATAGAATTATTGAAAATATCCTTTATTCTGCAGTCTGCTTTATATCTTGTACTCAGTAAATCCCATATTCTGTCATTCAATCTTAAAAACAACCCTGAAACCTGTCATCTATTTTCCAAAACACACATCATCATTTTTCACACAATACCACCAACAAGCTCTTTAAAGATTTCTTCAAGAAAACTCATTGACATTAAAATAAAGTTGAAATCGCTTGTATTTCTCAAATGTCACATCTCTTATAAATTCTTCAATTCCCCTAGGCATAGGCAAAAGCTCCATCTTCTTTCCTCCCACACTTTATCCACATTACTATGACATTTTTAGCACATTATACTGAAATTATTTGCTCACCTGTTTACTGGCATGAAACTATTCCTGTGTATTAATTGTTTTTGTATTTCAAGTGTTTTGAATTATCCTTGGCTTATGGTAGGCTATCAGAATGATTAGGTAACTAATAACAATTTATGATCTAAATGTTGAAGATTTTAAAACATAACTAGAAAATTCCTCAGTATAGAGGGAGAAATAAGCCTATTTCAAAACATAAATCCATGGTGATTCTTACTCACTTATTAAAGGATTAAGCATCTAAGATTTATATTGGTATTTTATTCATGTTTAACCTTTAAAGGAATTAGGTTGGCTTCTATGATAATTAAAAAAACAAATGCTATTTCTTAAGGTAATTATAGAGGATAAGGAGGCACTTCAACATCAATGCTGCCTGTGGTGCCCTCTGGCAACTTCATATTGTACCATCTGACTGTCATTGAAGCCATGATAAATTGCCTTTTGAAATCAATATTGAGTCTCATTCATTACTTTCTTAGGTTCCATGCTTTATATCAAAAAGACAAATGCCAAGATAAATTTATACTTTGTAAAAAAAATATTTTATAAAAGAACTCCAAGACAACATCAGAAAACTACTTTCAAGGACAAGAACTCACAGCTCACATTCCATGCATAAGTATGATGTATCTGTGTATTTTTTACTTCAGAAAGGTACCAATGACAAATTATTAACTTTCTAATACTTTGAAATTATAATTTATGAACTATAACAAAAGGTCTAAAATGTAAAGTTAGTTGGAAAAGATAATAGATTGTATTACATGAATAAATATTTGTATTACATGTATTTATTGTATTCATTTAATTAGATTATATAAAATATGTAATAGCTTTATGGTGTTGTGTATCCAGTTATAACAACTACTGAAAGAATTATAAAATTATTTAAAATATTTCTGGTTTATTGAAATATTTTAGTATTGGTATAATTCTAATTTATCAATATAAACATCTAATCTAATAAAAGAGAAACATGCAAATTGACTGCACCTCTGCTATGCCGCAAGCCACGCCCACCAGCCAATCAGAGCAACTATATGCTAATTAACTCAACCAAGATGGCAGCCAGCTGCCATGGAGCTGGAGCAAGCAGGAGGCTTGATTTCCCCAGCAATGAAGGAAGCCAAGCTTCCCGCCTGCCCTGGTGGGCTGTTGCCTCTGCTCAAGGTAACAAAGTTTTAATTATAGAAGATAAATAAATCCCAGATACCTGCTTCCAGCCAGTCTTGCAGGGAGCTTGGGTCACTGGGGGCTGTGGCCAGCCTGCAAACAGCATGCAGCCTCTCACCCAGATTAGCCAGGCACCCCAGTAGGACTCCCCACCCTGAAGGGGATGTGGCAGCCTGAAAATGGCCATCACCCCCTCACCCAGCCTGGCCAGGCACCCCAGTTGGGACCCAAACCCTGAGGGAGCTGTGGCCAGCCTGAAAATGGCCCTCAGCCCATCACCCAGCCTGGTCACATCCCCATGGTGTGAGGATGCCCACTGGGGGTCTTAGACAGCCTGCAAACAGCCATCAGCCCCTCACCCAGGCTGGCCAGGCATGCCAGCAGGTGGACATCCCCCGAGGAGTCCCAGACTTCGAGAGAGCACAGGCCAGGCTGAAGGACCCACCTGAGTGCAAAAATTTTTGTGCACTGGGCCCCTAGTATATAAATATATATAGACATGCTTATAAAAATAAATATAGATATGTATATACACTCTATCATCTAGCTATCATCTCTCTGATTTTTATCTTGCTGTAATCTAAATCATGAACAACCAAAGGATGAAGATGATAAAAACTAAATAAAAAAAACAACAACTAGAATAGATTGGGAAACAAAGTGTTATAAATGTAGTTAAGATGCAATTATTTTGAGCTTAAGAACATTTTAAGTAAAATGTGATCCAAAGACCTCTTATTACAAAAGTTGAGAAAAAAAATTTATTTGCACAGTTTTTAAATGTTAGGGATAGATCTAGAATGCTAGCCTTTGACGTTTGAACTCATTTTGTTGCCACTCTGAGTTCAGTTCATTATATCTATTTTTTTTCTATTTTTTTTTAAAGAAGGAAGACAGTCTTGAAAAATCTTACTAAGGAGATTTAAGAATGAGCCATCAATCTTTCAAGTGAGCATATGTTAATATAGATTATTTTAAATGTTCTAAATGCCAATATTCTCTACAAACTCAATCCCCAAAAGATGGATTATGACAGATTAAACAGTTGGTAAATGAAAGGTTAAACAAATAATTGATGTAAAAATTCTTATGATGTCAGGCATTAAATGTGTTTGCTCCATACTTTTAGAATTTAAGGTAAGGCAGGGGATGGGGGCCGGTAAAGATCAACCAAAGAATCTGTATGCATGCATATAAGCAGTATTAATGGCCACGGACACGAGGGGGGTGAAGGCATGTGTCGGGAGTAGTAAGGGAAAGGTCAATGGGAAAAAAAATAATATTGTAATAGCTATGTATGGGCTGGGGGTAAGGGTACTTGAAATATCAAGAGGACCACTCTGTAAAGTATATGATTGTCTAACCACTATGTTGTGCTCCTGAATCTAATACAGAATAATATTGAATGTGAACTATAATTGAAAAAAAAAGATAGAAAATTGGATGTTATATGTTTTTCATCACAATAAAAAAAAATCATTTTCTCCATTCTGTAGAATTTACTTTTCTCCATATTATATACTTTCTCCTACCTATAAACAATTATACAGGAAAAACTGGCAATGATAAGTTTACAATAATTAAATTCATTATAAACACAATCTATCTTTATTATTAAATAAAAGAGCCTTTAAAAAATTCTTACTGCTTCCAAGAATTACCTCAAACAACCAATTTCTTTAAATATTGAAAAAAAACTTTGAAGATGGAAAAATTCAAAGATTCATTTTGTATTTTCCTTAATCTAAAATGCAGCAGTATGCTTGAGAATATACCACAAATCTACTATCAGATTAAGGATAAAACCTAATATTATATTAAACGTTGATTTTATAAACAAATCTTCAGTTATTGGTTGTATGATTTTGATTGATTTGCTTATCATCTTAGTAAAATAATAGGAGACACTTAAAATCCTTTCTAGTACATACTACATGTAAAATATTTCTCTGGATTGGTGTTTTCCCTTGTGCCATTGACCAAAAAAAAAGAACAAAGCTTTCCCAACCTGCTCATGGATGCATTCCTCCCCTACCTTGGTAATCGTTTCATGAAGTTTGAAAAAAGGATCCATTTCTTCAATTTTTGTTGCACCTTTAGGGAAAAGGGCCTCGGAGAGAAAACTGGGATCCTGTGGAAAGTAGAATAAAACATTTAAAACTCTTCATTGATTTGTTTTTCAAGTGCTTATTGGATTTTCTTTAAAGATTCAAAAGGACTCTAAATTGCTTTAAGGTTTCTGTTGATTATTGAATTTCATTCTGCTTATCTGATTAATCAATCACAGAATTTTTAAAAATTAAAATGAGTAGAACCCTATGACCTTTGACATTATTTTTATCTATAAAATAATGCTTAATTTTACTCATATGAAATAATAAGAAATAATTATTTGCGGTTCTTCCTGTTTTTTTTTTCATACAGACATATATAGAGCACAATACCTTGACAATAAGACCCAGACCTGAAATCATTTTTTCTATTTTAATATATTAAATTTTGTTTTAAGTCTGGTAGAACGGGATGTTTTTAATCAATATGATTACCAAAAAAAAAGGTCACAAAAGTATACATGATATTTTAAACATTTCAAAACTCACTTCAAAATACTTAGTAAGATACATTTTTGGTAGAATGGTCTTAAGGCTTTATAGACTACTAGGAGCCCGTTGCACAATATATTGTGCACTCGGGGGTCCCTCAGTGCAGCCTGTACCCGCCCGACCTGCAGCCTATTATCCTATGAGAAATAGTGTACAGATTGCATTTAGATATGTTTATTTTTCAAAATAGTAATATCTTTAAACTAACAGTAAAAATATGACATGAATAATTTGTGGCATTCATTTCTATTTAATAATTAAGTTTGAAGTGCTTAAAAAGTTTGCTTCACAAATCGTTTTAAATAAACTTCTTAAAATAATCTTATTAGTTTACTTAGCAAAATGAAACTTCATAATTAGTGCAAAGGTAAAATATCAGCCAGACTCAAATTAAGTGATCCCATTAAAAGATAAATTGGAAGTTATAATTAGTGAGGTTTTTATTGAAATTTCAATTATCCAGTAGCAAACCAATATAAATTTATCCATATAGTCCTTATTATCTAGTGAAATTCCCATCTTTCTCTTATTTCTTCAGCTATATCTTGCTATATTATTCTTTCATTTTTAGTGCCTTGTTTGTTTAAAACATTTAAACAATCCTAATTTAACATCTACCACATGCTAGGTGCTGCATTAATGCAACAGGGTCCTTAATCTCATGGAGTTTAATCTAATGGAATTAAAAGTTAAAAAATTTGTGCTGCCATTACACTAACTATGAGTGATAGCTACTTAAAATAGCTCCTATCTGTAGATGGAGAGAGTGAAATAAAGCACCATCAACCATATTACAAGTGCTTTTTAAAAAAAATAAAATATAATTCATTGATAGATTGAAACAAAGCATTCTTGAATAATTTAATATATTGAAACCAATATTGTGTGTCTGCCAATTGGCAATAACAGTAAGGACATCATAGAAAAAGAAACATTGATAAGAAAAGTCTATCAAGGACATAGTGTAAAATTTGTTTCCCTAGTCCCTTGTTTACATAATTTCTTTACTATTTAGCACACCTTCCTTCTTGCAACTCTTTACCTCAAGTCCTTTATTTGACTCATCTGGTTTTCCATTTGTATATTATTCTCCAGCTGTAAATTGATTCGTTTTTTGTTTTAAAGCTTTTTATTGTTTCTAGAATTGCCCTTAAGTCTTCTTTTCACAAGTTAACTATGTGGTTTTATCTATTTCTTTGGCTTTAACTACAAACTTCTAATTTGATTGTTTCCAAATCTTTAATTCTAGGCTTGATTCTATTTTTAGTTTGTCATTTCTATTTGTCTACCAGATCCTTCAAACATATAAACTTATATTCCAAATCTTAATCATTTGTTCTCCAGTGACAAGTTCATTTCTAACCTGGATGATAGTCTAATGTCTATATTTACCCAAATATGATATTTTATGTAATTCTTGACTCCAATTTCTCTCACCACATGTGCTAACAAACTGTACTAGCCAATTTTTATTGAATCTACTAGTATATTTACAGAATTCTGTACAAAAGTTCTATCAATTCCCAAAGTCCAGTTACTTACTAGCATTAGTTTTGTCCAAGCTATGTTCCCTATTATCTATAGTCCAAAGTCCAAACTCAGTATGGCATTGCCAAACAAGTCCCAACCTTCCTGTTACCTTTATACAATTCTTTCTTTCCTGTAAAGTAATCTAATCTAATAAAAGAGTAATATTGAAATTGATCGTTTCTCTGGGACAGCTACGCCACACCCACCAGCCAATCAGAGCGGCTGTATGCAAATTAACCCAACCAAGATGGAGGCCGGTGGTCATGGAACTAGAGTAAACAGCAGGCTTCTGTTGCACCAGGAGTAAACTATCTGCCTAGGGCGGCTGGGCCTTTCTCTGCTCAAGGCAACATAGTTTCAATTATAGAAGCCACAGAGCTGAACCAAATAGGAGGCTTCCATTGCACCAGTAATGGTGGAAACTGCCTGCCTAGGCTGGCTGGGCCTCTACTAAGGCAATATTCTTTCAATTATAGAAGCCACGGAGCTGAAGCCAACAGGAGGCTTCATTACCTGCCGAGGCCTGGGCTTAAAGCAATAGTGTATAAATTATAGAAGATAAATAAACCCCAGAAACCTGCTTCCAGCCAGCCTTGCTGGGATGTTGGGTCAATGGGAGCTGTGGGCAGCCTGAAAGCCTGAAAACAGCCCTCAACCCTGCACCCAGGATGCTCAGAAACCCCAGTAGGGACCCGAACCCTGAAGGGACTGTGGGCAGCCTGAAAACAGCCCTCAGCCCCACACCCAGGCTGGCCACACCCCAGTGGGGTGAGGGTCCACACTGCGGGGCTTGGCCAGCCTAAAAACAGCCATCAGCCCCTCACTCAGGCTGGCCAGGCATGCCAGCAGGTGAACATCCCCCAAGGGGTCCCAGACTGCAAGAGGGCACAGGCCAGGCTGAGGGACCTCCCGAGTGCACAAATTTTTGTGCACTGGGCCCCTAGTTTAAACAATAAGCAAAAAAATAAGCAAATATTTGCTTTAAAGTAAGCAAATATTTTTGCTTATTTCACAGCAGGTTTTTCACAAAATCTTGAATCTACCCTTACTTTTACTAATTCTGCATCTTTATTTTTGCTATTTCTTCTATCTGGAATGTTATTCCTGATTTGTTTTCTAGGCTACTTTCTATAATTGCTTTTCTTGATTCTCAGCAGCCCATTAGGGTTTAGTGTTCCCTTAGAGTTTTTGTACTACTTTATATTAACTTTTAGTCATCGTTTACGACAATGCATTTTTGTTAAATTTCTGTTTTTCTAACTATACGATTAGCCTTTTAAGACTTGGTATTTTTCTTATTAAAATAGTCTAATATTGTCAGACAACCTTGAGTGAGTCATTAATCTCTCATCAGCATCATCACCCATAAAGGTGAAATGTAAATATACTTGTACTTCTCACTTCAGAGCGTTTATGTCAGGATCAAGCAAAGAAGAAAGCATATATAAGTTCTCAGTAAAGAGGGAAGAACTACTGGATGGTGTTTGATTTTTATCCCACTTGTCAGGAATTGCTTTTCTATTTGAACTGAGAGTTATAGTTTTAAAATCTAAATTACTAGAAATAGATGTTTGTATATCAAACACTATAGGATATTTCTCTTTTAAAATCTACAACTATTCAAACAAAGTATGGAAATCATTGTTCTAGGTGGCAAGAAATCTTTAGAGGCTTTTGAACAGAATGAGTGATATTTTCAAGTATGTATTGAATGGAGCACATACTGACACATTTGTGGAAATAAAATTAAAATATATGAGATGGAAAATAGAATGTTTAGACAGAAGGCTATTGTGATATTACCATGAGAAAGAGTGAGAGATTAAACCAGTACTGTGGTAGGAGAAATAGATAGGAGGAGATAAATGCTTTGATAAATGCTGACGAGATAGCATAAGAAGATGCTGGTGATTAATTGGATGTGAAATCTTAAAGAGGAGTCAAGAATGAAAATATTTCTAGATTTTATAAATGGAGTGGATACAAATGTCATTAATTTAAAAAATGGAGAAGCCCATGAAAGTTTAGGAAAAAAAAGAAATTAAATTTTAAACATTTTAGGTGAGATGTTTTTGGGACATCTGCATGAAGTTTTCCCTGAAGGTGAGTGCCTATAATGTCCAAGACCAAATTCTGGACTGGAGATATAATAATAATCTCAGAACTACATACATGGTAGTTAAAATGTAAAGTGAACTTAGGTATTTGTAGAATTAGATATTTTTTTGTGCAGTACAGATATATGAATGACAACAAGATCTCTTAATGCACTGATATTTAAGTTGCAGAATACAAGCATTGTACTAGCCTTGCATCCCCAGAATAAATCCTACTTGGTCATGATGTACAATCTTTTTAACATGTTGCTGGATTTCACTTGCTAATATTTTGCTGAATATTTTAGCGTCTGTGTTCATTTGGGATATTGGCCTGTAATTTTCTCTCTTTTTAGTGTCTTTATCTAGTTTTGGAATTTGGATAATGTTGGCCTCCTAAAAAGAGCTTGGGGTGTTTCTTCCTCTTGGATTTTTTGGAATAGTTTGAGAGGACAGGTGTTAATTTTTCTTTGAATGTTTGGTAAAACATTCTGTAATGTCATCTGGACATTTTGTTAAGATCATACAGCATAATGAAGTGGGACTTATTCCAGGGATGCAAGGCTGGTACAGTATTCAAAAATCAATAAATGTGATACATCATATACACAAGTTGAAAGATAAAAAATCACATGATCATATTAATAGACACAGAAAAAGCATTTGACAAAATCTAACAGACATTTTTTTAATATATATTTTTATTGATTTCAGAGAGAAAAGGAGAGGGAGAGAGATAGAAACATCAATGATGAGAGAGAATCATTGATTGGCTGCCTCCTCACGCCCCACACTGGGAATGGAGCCCGCAACCTGGGTATGTGTCCTGACCGGGAATCAAACTGTGACCTTCTGGTTCGTAGGTTGACACTCAACCACTGAGCCATGCCAGCTGGGCTAGCATCCATTTTTTATAAAAACTCTCAGCAAAGTTGAATAGAGGGATCATTTCTCTCCATAATAAAGGTCATATACAACAAACCTTCACAAACATCATACTCAATGGGGAAAAAAATAAAACAATTTCTCCTACAAAGAGGAACAAGACAGGGCTGTCTGCTTTCACCACTCTTATTCTACACTAGAGGTCTGGTGCACAAAAATTTGTGCACTCAGTGGGGGGAGGGGGGAGGTCTCTCAGCCTGGCCTATGCCCTCTCTCAGTTGGGGACCCCTCAGGGGATGTTCACCTGCTGGCTTAGGCTCGCTCACCTGGGGATTGGGCCTAAGCTGGCAGTCAGTCATCACTCTGGCAGCCCAGGAGCCCTCAAGGGATGTCCACTTGCTAGCAGGGAGCAGGCCTAAGCTGCAGTTGGACATCCTTAGCACTGCTGAGGAGGCGGGAGAGGCTCCCACCACCACTGCGGTGCTGGCAGCTGGCAGCCTGGCTGGTGGCTGAGCAAAGCTCCCCGTGTGGGAGTGCACTAATTACCTCGGGGACAACTCCTGAATTGAGCATCTGGTCCCTGGTGGTCAGTGTGTTTCATAGTGACCAGTCATTCCCAGTTGTTCTGCTCTTAGAGTCAATTTGCATTATTAACCTTTTACTATATAGGACAGAGGCCTGGTGCACAGGTGGGGGTCAGCTGGTTTTTCCTGAAGGGTACCTTGCTGGGGTGCCTAGCCAGCCTGGGTGAGGGGCTGAGGGCTGTTTTCAGGCTGGTCACAGAGCCTTCAGGTTGGGGGTCCCCACTGGAGTGCCTGATCAGCCTGGGTGAGGGGCTGAGGGGCTGTTTGCAGGCTGGTCAAACCCCTCAGGGGAGATCCTCACCCCATGGAAGTGTAGCCAGCCTGGGTGAGGGACTGAGGGCCGTTTTCAGGCTGGCCATGGCCGTGGACTGGAAGCAGGTATCTGGAATTTATTTAACTTCTATCATTGAAACTTTAAAGCTTCCATCCCGCTCAAAGCCTCTGGCTGGAAGCAGGTATCTTGGGTTTATTTACCTTCTGTAATTGAAACTTTGTTGACTTGAGCAGAGCTCAGGGCCCACAGAGCAGGTGGAATCTTGGCTTCCTCCTTTGCCTGGGCAACACAAGCCTCTTGCCTCACTACAGCTCTCTGGCTGCTGCCATCTTTGTGATGGAGTGAGGATTAATTTGCATATTACTTTTTTGTCTGGGCAGAAGACCCACTAGCCCCTCTGATTGCTGGCTTCACAGAGCCCAGGCCTCTGTGATCAATGGCTCTGATCCTGCCCCCTTCCATCACTGCCTCTGCCCTTGCCCCACTGGCAGCCTCTGGCCAAGGCTACAGGCCTGGACAGGAGACTCCCAGGCACCTGTGATTGCCAGCTCCACCCCTACTCCACTGCACCCTCTGGCCAAGGCTGCAGGCCTTGGCAGGAGACCCCCAGGCCTTTGCCATTGCTGGCTCTACTGGTGCCCAGACCACTGCAATCACATGCTCTACCCCTGACCCTCCGATTGCTGGCTCTGCAGAGCCCAGGCTGCTGCGATCTCTGGTCTTGATCCTGCCCAGGTCTGAGGCCTCTGGCCCAGGCCTTATGCTTGGGTAGGGCTCCCTCATACCCCTCCAATCACTGGCTCTGCCCTTGCCCATGCCTGAGGCCTCTGGCGAAGGCCTCTGGCCTGGGCAGGGGACCCCCAGCCCCCTATGATCACCTGTTCTGCCCCTCAGGACCCTGCCTCCCCCGCCACCTGCCTGGCCAACAAGCCTAACCACTTTAGTGGTGGGGTTTAGCAGGATTGGGTGCCGCCATCTTGTGGCCATCTTTGTGAGAGTAATGCCTAATTTGCATATTACTCTTTTATTAGATAGGATAGTACTAGAAGTCTTCAGTGAATAAGAAAACATAGAAGACATTCAAGTTAGAAAGAAAGATGTTAAATTGTCATTATTTGCAGATGACACAATATTGTATATAGAAAACCGTAAAGACTCCACCAAAAACCTACTGAAGTTGATAAATAAATTCAGCAATGTAGCAGGATACAAATTTAACACTGAGAAATCAATGGATTTTTTTTTCTTTACTCCAATAATGAATTCTTAGAAAGGGAATAAAAAAAAACACAATTCTATTTACCACTGCAACAAAAAAATAAGATAATTAGGAATAGACTTAACCAAGGAAGTAAGAATAAAAACAAAACCCATGAAGCACTTACAGATGAGATCAACAGAGAAAAAGAAATAGAATTATAATTATGTGAGTGTGACTTCATGGGAGTCAAAAAGACCAGGAATATCTGGGAATGAATAATCAATGTTTCAAAGCAAGTGAAGACAAACCAAAAAATAAAAATTATTCATTGGAAATTGCATTTCAGAGATTCCTGGTGTCTTTCATCAGGGAGTTTCTATGGATTTATGAGCACAGTAGACAAAATGCAATCAGTTGAGGAGTAAATGTGAGGAGAAGTGAAGCATCAACTGTGAATTATATTATTCTCTCTAGAAATTAAGACTAAGTTGAGGAGTTAGAAAAGGTGAACACTAGCTTAAAAAAGTTAAGGAATCAAGGAATAGTTTATTTGTTTTGTATTAGACAGGATTGATGCAGATATAATTTTAAAGTGAGATAAAGTATCCAGAAGATAAAGAATTAAAAAAAAAACAATAAAATTTTGGGAAGATAAATGGACTGTAGCTCATAAGTTATCTAAGAAACAGAATTATAAGTATGTAAGTTATTGAAGAAAAGGGTACTGAAGTGAGGGTTGGATATGATTGAAAAAAGTGCTAGAACATATATAGAGGTAAAGAAAAGAATAAAATCACCTCAAAGGTCATGTTTAATTCAGTTCTAGACTACATTGAGTTGACTAAACTTCAACTCATTACCCTATCAAAATATACTCTTTGCCTTTTTTTTTTTCAGAAATCATCATTTATAATATTTAGTTCATGTAGGCTTAGTGGGCATTGAAGTGTCAGAAACATTCTACATATCCCTTCTCTTTATAGTTGGCACTCAATGTATGTGCATAACCTAGAATAAATAGAATAGTGCTTTCCATATACCAGCACTTGGCTATGTGTTCTACATCTATCACCTAATTTAATCCTTATTTCTTTATGGTAGGAATTATTTTTACCTTCTCTACAAATGGAGGAATGGAGAAACAATGAGTTCTAGACACCACCTCAAGAACATTCCATGAATAAGTGGTAGAATAAGTAGAACCTGGATTAAAACCTAGGTTTATTTTACTCCATAGCCTATACTTGTATTCTTATGCCATCCCTCCTCTTTACTGCTCAAGTTCCTCACAACTTTTGAATTTAATAAAGAAAGGATTATTTCCCCCACCTCTTGTTCCAATTCCCTCCAAGCTTTAGTCTACTCTACATAAGCAGCATAAACACTACCATATTTTCCAGCATATAAGACGACTTTTTAACCCAGGAAAATCTTCTCGAAAGTCAGGGGTCGTCTTATATGCTGGGTGTCGTCTTAGAGGGTGGGTGCTGAAACTTCCAAGCCAGACTAGAAAATCTACATACGGTGGGGGGAAGCTCCATTCATTTTAATGGAGCCAGACAGAGACTGCAAGTGGCTCTGGTAGACTCCTTTTTGTCCCACATATGGTCTCCGTCTGGACTTTTTAACCCAGGAAAATTTTCTCAAAAGTTGGGGGTCATCATATACACCCAGTCATCTTATACACCAGAAAATACAGTATGTATACTGTAAAAGATAAAATCAAAGACTCCCTGCTTAAACTAAATAAAATTGAATCTGAAAAGCCCCATGTGCACTTCCCTCATTGCAATATTCACCTGTATGCAATCAGAGAATGCACACATCAATACTTAAATCCTAATCTAATAAGAGAGTAACATGCAAATTAACCATCAGTTTGCAATAAAGATGGCAGTACCCACAGCCAAAATGGAGGGAATATGCAAATTGACATGACAAAGATGGCAGCAGGCTGGAGCCACGGAGCCGGAGGAGAGAGGGTGGGAAGGCTTGGCATGCTGGGTCACCCAGTGATCCAGGAAGCCAAGCCTGGCTGAAGAGTGGGAGAGCCAGCAGTGGAGCCACCCAATCTCTCCCCTCACCCAAACAGTCTGAGGCCATTGGGCCACAGGGTGGAAGCTGGTGAAGGTGAGGTATGGATGCAGGGGCCTCGGAGCTGACAACCCAGCCACCAGTGTGCTCTCCGCCTGGAGGCTTCCAGCTGCAGACCTCCGGCCCCGTTAACTGGATCAGTGGTGGGATGGAAAGCAACCTGGGAGGGTGAGGAAATGAAATTTGGGGCGAGCACCACGGGTGCAGTCCCCATGACCTTCCCCTCCCAGGATAATGCTGCACTCTCTAACCTCCCTCATGCCAAAAGATAAATGTGGATTCGCAAAGAGACAGGCCCCTGAGGAGCTGTAGCTGGGGCAGGGGGCGGTGGGGCGAGAGGAAATACTCATTTCTGACACGCCCACCCTTTGCTTTAAGCCTGCATTCTCCTCCCTAATACATGTTGCTTGAAGTACACAATGGTTTGTGTTTAGACTTGCGATGGATGTGGGGAAAGCAAAGTTTTTTGTTTTAGAACATAAGAGTCTGATGTGTTTGAGGGTCTCTCTCTCTCTCTCTCTCTCTCTCCTAAACTAATAAAAGGGAAATAGTAAAATTAACCGTTTCTTCGGGACGGGATAAGCCACGCCCACCAGCCAATCAGAGGGACTGTATGCAAAACAGTCAAGATGGCGGAGGCGGGAGCCGGCAAGAAGCCACAGACTGCGGCCTCTGCAGCAAATAGAGGTGGCAGCGGAGGGAGGGAGCAGCCAGTCAGCCCCGGGGCTTCGATGGGCCTGGATGGGTCCCAGGGAACACATGCACGGAGGCTGCTAAGCCTCGGAGCGACCCACCCAGGCCCATCGCAGCCCCGGGGGCGGCCGGCTGGTCCAGAGACTGTGATTGGCCTGAGTGGGTCCCCAGGCACAGGCACGCAGGCTGCTAAGCCTCAGAGCAACCCCACTCAGGCCCATCGTGGGGGAAGTGGGACCAGCCGGCAGAGGGGCTGCGATCAGTCTGGGTGGGTTCCGGGGCACACGTACGGAGGCTGCTAAGCCTGCTTCAAACCCACCCAGTCCTATCGCAGCCAATGCGGGGGTGGGACCAGCCGGCCGCCCGGGGGGCTGCGATGGGACTGGGTGGGTCCAGGGGCACACACGCACAGAAGCTGCTAAGCCTCTGTGCATGTGTTTCCTACGACCCACCCAGGCCCATTGGAGCCGCAGCAGTGGTGGGCTGGCTCGGCAGCTGGAGGATTTAATGAGGGAAGCTTTAGTGAGGGAAGGAGACCTGCTCTCTTTTTCTCACACACGCCTCCTGGGCCCACTCTCTCGCTGGCTCCATTTTCTCTTACACAGGGGCAGGGGTCTCCTGTGAGAGGCCCTATCTCCCTTCAGAGCTGGGGTGAACCCCCAGGGGAGCCAGGAGATGGAGAGATGGGCAGGGGGCAGGCGGAGCAGCAGCCAGGGAGAGTTTGGGGGGACATAACCAGGTGGGGGAGGGGTGGAACAGGATGGAGGGAAGAATTTTATAAAA
>PVJC01041754.1:0-15214 GCA_004026665.1 Murina feae
GCATCCCTATGTTCATAGCAGCACAATTTACGATAGCTAAGATTTGGAAACAGCCTAAGAGCCCATCAATAGATGAATGGATTAGAAAACTGTGGTACATCTACACAATGGAATACTATGCTGCTGTAAAAAAGAAGGAATTCTTACCATTTGCAGCAGCATGGATGGAACTGGAGAGCATTATGCTAAGTGAAATAAGCCAATCAATGAAAGAAAAATACCACATGATCTCACTTATTTATGGATAATAAAGACCATTATAAATTTATAAATATAAACAGATACAGAGGCAGAACAGCATTGAACAGACTGTCAACCTACATCTGGAAGGCTGGGGAGGGTTGGGGGGGATTTAAGAGATCAACTGAAAGACTTGCATGCATGCATATGAACATAATCAATGGACACAAGAAACGGGGGGGTAGGGGAGGATGAGGGAAGGTCAAGGGAAAAAAAATGGAGACCTATCTAACACTCCTTGTAATACTTTAAGCAATAAAACAAAATTTAAAAAAAAATAGTGGCCCATGAAGCCTCTCTGTGCTGAGCCCTGCTACTTCTCTGGAGTCTTCTCTTTTCAGGTCTCCACTATTGTCCCATGATCCAGTCAACAGAACTATGAACAGTTCCTGGGACATCCAAATTGTTTCACACCTCCCAGCCTTCTAACACTTGTTTTTTCACCTCACAGAGCCCTTTAATCCCATAATCCCTCCAGTCTGCCAGTCTGTTAGTCCCTTCTTGGTCTCCCTTCTTTCAGACCCTATGGCTGAGCATCACCCTCCCTTTACTGGCACTCCCATTCTTCTGCCATACCCACCTAAACAAGTCCCAAATAGAGAAAAGCACAGCACTACCTTCTCTTCTCCTTCAGTTGAATAGCAAAGCACTGCTGGAGGAAAATCCTACAGTTTTAGAGATTTCTGTCTCTACAGATTGCCACTTTCCAAATTCAAGTAGGCCCACAACTCCGTTCATCAGTTCTTTTATTTGACATTGGTCCAAACCCTCTCACACTTCTTTCAATTACTTTTGCAAACTTTTCACTACTCTCCTTAAGCTCTTCACTCAGCCCTGGTTCCCTCACCCTTGGCATAAAACTTTGCTTCCTACTTTACTGAGAACATTGAGGCCATCAGGATGAGTCATTTGAACTTCCCACTTCTACCAACTACAATTTCATCTCCATTCAATCCCATCTTGCCTCTCTTCTCCAGTTTCACAGGGTAAGGTGACCTCTTCCTGTTTAAGATGAACACTTGTAGCTAGGCCTTAAACCTACCCCTCCTGCTTCCTCTAGGACCTTGCTCTGTCAGTTGGCCCCTTTCTCCCTTATCCTATCTCTCTCTCAACCTGGTTCTTCTTCTCTGCCTGACAATTCAAGCCTTTCTTATTAAAAAGCAAAGAATAAACCCAAACACATTTTTTGGCCCTTGGTCCCATCTAGCTACTGTGCAGTCTTTTTTCCCCCTCTCCTTCTCATCTAATTTTCTCAGAAGAGTATTCTACCTTTGTCATTGCCACTTCTTAATCAACTAAAGTCTGGCTTCTGTCCTCTCCCCGCCCCAACACACTACTAAATATTTTCACTTAAATCACCAGTTACCTATTCATTTCCAATCTAATGGGCATGGGCACTGCTCAGTTCTTATCAAGTATCTCTGCCATTTTTGACATTTCTGATTGCTCCCTTTTAAAATAAATAAACAAAAAACAAGCTCTTGTGGCTTCCACAGCTCCTGTTCTCCTTGTAGGCCCCCTGGATGTGTCTGACCTCCTCTCCCTCCACTTACCCCTTCACTATTGGTATTCCCCACTGCTGTCCTTAGCTTACTGTTTTTTTTTATCAGGTGTTAGTTTCTCCCTACATAATCTCATTTATTCTCATGCTGGTAACTCCTCTTTTGGTTGAAAAAAAAAAAGCCCTTCACTCAGATAATTTGGAGCTTTGATTTGAGGCCACACCTAGATTGAGATGGAAACTCTATCAGGTGGTAAAGCAGCTCCATTCATCTTTTTGTGGACCACATGCTCACTTTCTCTGTCTGCTTGTATCTTTTACTGCAATTTCTACTCCATACTTCTATTTCTATTGACCAATATCCTCTGCTTACCCATTGTTTCCACCTCTTTCTTACTTCAGCTTTAAATAGCCTCAGCTTGCCATGTCCCAGTTTTCCACAATCTTCCAACTTCAACTTCCAGTGTTAACTGGCCAGGAATTTCTGTAGTTCTTAGATAAAAATCTTGATAGAGGGATTTTAATTAGCCCAGCTTCTCTTTTTCACAAAGCCATAAGTCATAAGTCTCTTTTCAGTTTACAGATTGGCTGCCCTTGAGTTAGGAACCTATTTGGTTCCATTGACTGCAGCCAAGGCAGGTGTGGGGAGTATGTAGGATAGATCATGTAGAACAAATTATAGATGGTTGGATAGCAGTCAGTGAATACAGCACGTACCCTTAGAAGTGGAGTGGTCATAGCAGGGCTTGAAAATATCCCCAGTATAACTTCAAATCTAAATCTTTAGCATAGACTCTCCCTGGGATTTAAATGTTTCCATTTTAACATTGAAATTTTAACATTTAAATTTCAAAATATCTGCCAGGAGTTATCTCTTGTATGTTCCATTGGCATCTTAAACTCAACATGTCCAAAAGGAAAATTCCCCATTTTCCTTGAAGCCAGCACTACTTCCTGAATTTTCTATTATAGTTGATGGCACTATTTTTATTGCTATATTTATTGCTGTTGTTATTGGTGCTATCTATACAGCTACCCAAGCTAGAGATCTTAATATTTTTTTGAAGTTTCCTTCACATATATCATTCATATCCAATCCATCACAAAATGCTGCTTATTTTACATCTTTTCTTTTTAAATGTCGTCCTCTCCTTTTTATACACATGGCTCCAGTTTAAGGCATCATTATCTTTCATTTGGATGGCAGCAACAGCCTCCCAACTGGGTTCCTCCTTTATGGTCCTATCCCTCTATAACCCATCTCTCACACTGCTTATATTTACAAAATTATGCATGTCATTCCACTTCCCTGGTTTAGATATTCCAGTGATTCTCTGTCTACTGGGTAAAGACTAAGCTCTGGAAATAATATGCAAGGTGCTGCTCTTTTCTCTGCCCCGGCCCATCTGCTGCCACAACTTAACTTTTATTTTACATCTGAGCATCACCACATTACTTATTCCCTCCACACAGCATGCTGTTTCTCACCTCTATTCCTCTGCTTCTGCTGAAGCCCTCTGCTTGGATTATCCTCCTCCCATTTCTTCCTCCACAAGACCTCTGCCAGTATAATTCTGTTCAGGTGTAACCTCTTCCAGGAAACATTTCCTGGCTTCTCTCCCATTTATAATCTGAATAAGGCAGTCCTCTGTGTCCTCGTTATATGCTGGTCTTATTTTTATCATTGCATATCTTCCCATTATTTCTCTTTAAAGGGCAGAGCCTATGTCTTATTCATATCTATATTGCCAATAGGTAGCATAGGTGCAGGCACTCAATAGGGGTTCAATTTTTGTTGAATGCATGAAAAGGGAGGGGGAAACAAAACTGAGGTAATAATAGGCATGCCAATGAGTACAAAGAAGAAGGAGGAGAAAGAAAAATGGTTGAAGATAGAGAAGATAGAAGGAGAGAGAGAGAGAGAGAGAGAGAGAGAGAGAGAGAGAGAGAGAGAGAGAGACTGGGTTGAAATAAACTTTACTGTGACCTAATTCAGAGAAGCCAGCCAGAAGACTGGGACCTAGATCATCCAAAATCCCTCTGCTAGAATCACAAAAGCCGATAAAGTTATATTCAGGCAAGCGCTGGGCACAAGAAGCCCAGGAGATAATCAGAAATACAGGCTAAAGGGCTGTGCCTCTCCTAACACTCTACAGGCAAAAGGACTGGGTCAGCTGGGTCACTACTGACAGCTGCAGCAAAAGAGCAGCAGACTGAAGAAGATGAGGTACCACTGGGCTGCTGAAAGTAGGATTGGGAGAGCCATCAGTTATTAATAATGATAACTAGGCCATGGGGGCCCAGTGAGGTGACAGCCTCCAACTGGCTAGGATTCCACTTTTCTAATAAGCTATTGCTTTACACATCTGTGGATAATATTGCCATTCCCAAAATGAAGCTAGATTTTTATTAAAGAATTCTAGGGGTCTTGGCTTTTAAACCACATAGAGAAAAGGAAAATGGCAAGGGCTATGAAATAAGAGGCCTAAAGGCTAGAAATTATGAAAGTGTGGCCTGGACTCAAGAAAGGCCCATCCCAGTACAAGCAGCAAGAAGGCCCTTCTCTTGATCAGGTAGTTCATCTATTTTTCTGTCACCCTTGGCCAGGCTTTCCCATTTCTGTAAAGGGTGTCAATAGCCTCTCAGTCATCAGAATCTTTTGCAATAATTAATCATTAATTAGTCAAGACTTAACTAATCTTTCTATGGAATTTCTTTCTGCCCTTCCCCAGTTAAGTTCCTAGTACCTCACACTCAGGCTAACACATAACATAGTTGCCTTCTAAATCTCAAATCTTTAGTGGCTCCACAATGTCCAACAAATGGAATTCATACAGCTGATCCCAAGCTCTCTTTCTAATATTTTTTCTTACCATCTCTAACATGAACATTTTATTCTGGCCAATCTAGAAACTCATAATTATGTCTCTGAACCCTTTCCTCCTTATACTGTCCTACATCTGGTTTGACTTGGATTCCTTCCATGTGGAATGCTCTTTATCAATCTTTCCCACAATGGCTTTGCAGTGGTAAGTACTGCTAAGTTCATAGAGTCAAGTATAGCCCTTGTCATTTACCATCAGTGTGATATTGGGCACGTTATGCTTCCACTCTAAGTTTCAGTTCTCTCATTAGTCAATCAGGATATAAACAATACCATTCAGAGCTGTTGGGAATATACATATTTTTTAAAAAAAGTATTAGTCAGTGCTCCTTACTGCAAACAATAAAAACCAACTCTAGTTATGTTCAGAAGAGAGATTTACTGAAGGGATTCCAGGCTGCTCACAGAATCAACTGAAAGGCTGGCTACCAGTTCAGAAAATGGTCAGGGACAAGAAGAGGCTGAGCAGGGCAATCCCTAACTAGCTCACATTTCACAGTCAGTCTAGCTAAATAACATGTTGCCACTGGCACTACCCTTGGACATCTGACCTTCTTCTGTCTTCCTGATACTCCCTCAAGATTCAGAGTCCTGGGTGGGAACATAAGTTTGACCAAGAGTATGCCATGTGACTGTGCTCTGGGAAGCAGAGAGCTAGAAGAGAAAATATCTACCTTCTTTATTTCCTTTATATATGCATAGCCTAGCCCCTGGTATATGCTTAAGTGCTCAGTGAATGATAGCTTTCATAGTAAATCTTCACCATCTTTCAAGGCTCAACTCAACAACAACATTACCATAATACCTCCCACAGATTCCAACACCATTAAATGTTGATATTCTCACTTGCTCCTCACAAGCACCTTGTCAGGTAGAAAGATAGCCAGCTGGCTCATAACATATTAGCCCTAAGATACATAACAAGCAAGTGGCAAATTGCAAGCCAGGTCTTCTGTCCCAAAATTCTACAACAGTAAATTTTATGTGATGATTACTATGTACCATGCACTGTTCTAATAGTTTTGTGTGTATTGATTTATCTAATCTTAATATAAACCTAAGAGCTAGGTATTGTTATATAGTCTTATTTTACAAATGGGGAACTGAGGAACAGAAGCTTAATAATTTGTCAAGGTCATATAGCTAGTAAGTACCATATCTGAACTCAGATAGTTTATCTATAGAGTCTATCTTCTTAAGTGCAACACCCAGACCAGAATGGCTTCAGAATTTAAGCTCTTAACTGCTACACCACAATGCACTACAAGTCTTAATTCCTTTTGTCCATAGACTAATGTTTCTCCTTCTCCACTAACCAGTCCAATCACCCAAGCTAGAAGTGGTGCCACATGCCAAGTTTATATCTAATCTTATAGGGTAGATATATATCCTTTATAAGATATTAAAGTTTCTTGAGGGCAAGGTGTTATATTACTTGTAGCACCTCAGCAACTGTTGAGTGAGCAAGAGAATAAGTTAAGGAGTAAGTGAATGAAGGAGGATAAAGGCAAATGAATTAAACTATGAAGAAATGTGCATTGGGTCTGGGATGAGGTTTAGGGGAGGAGTACAACTCTGGTTAAGTTCCACATCAGAGACATAGATTATCCAGCTTCAGAGATGGGTCTGAGGTTACTCAAGCATCCAAATATTTAACTGGAACCCAAGGTTTGCTGATGATTGGAACCTGTCTTAGCTTGCTAGGAATGCCATAACAAAATACCACAAACTGGTTGACTGAAGCAACAGAAAGTTATTTTCTCACAGTTCTGAAGTCTAGAAATTCAAGATCAATGTGCCAACAGGTCTGGACTCCTCTGATAACTCTCTCCTTGACTTATAGATGGTTGACCTCTTGCTGCCTCTTCACGTGACCATTCCTTTCTGCATGGATGCCACTGTTGTCTCCATTATGTGTTGAAATTTCCTCTTCTTATAAGGACATCACTCCCATTGGATTGTGCCCAAATTTAATGACCTCTTTAAAGGCCCTATCTACACATACAGTCATTTTTGAGGCATTGGAGGTTAGGGTTTCAACAGAGGGATTTTAGGGGGTGATACAACTCAGTCCATAACAGATCTCATTTTCCATATTACCCTAAGTTTTTTCCCAACTAGAACAGGAAGGAAATGGTTGTGGAGTGCAGGCAAATGCATTGAGTCACACAAATGCATGCTCACCTACCCCTGAGAACTTAGACCTGTGTGACTTAATTTGTCTCGACCCAGAATCAGGTAGATAGTATCTTTTCAGACTGGACTTAAAGTTAAACAGGACAATGCTGACACTCCAATGCTTCCCTTCCTGATATACACAAAATGCAAGTTGTGCCATCTGGCTTTCAATATTCCACTAGGGTGCTGTCTATTTAGTTAATAAAATAAAACCCTAATCATTGTCCTTTGCTAAGTGAGCTGTTATAACATCTGTTTGAACTGACATCCCCCAACACAAGTAATTAAATAAGCATAGTGCCTTTTGGGGGTTAGTTAGGGAAGCCATAGCTGTACTTCCAAAGTTCTCCAGTTGTATAATTCTCAACATCCCAGAGTGCTAGTTTATTTAGCAACTATATACTCCATGCCTACTATTGATTAAGCCTGAGGGGCCAGCTGGGAATAGACAGAGACAGAGGCATAATTCTTACCCTTAAGTAGCATACAGTCTAGTAATGGATAAAGACCAGTAGCCAGATAATTCAGTAATCAGTGCTCTTGCAGATGGAGGCACAGGAAACTCTGCAAGTGGAGAGGTGCATCTCATTTAAGACCCAGAGCAGGCTTTCTGAAGAAGGAGAGGGTGAAAAGCTCAGTTCTGAAGAAGTAGAAATTAGTGAGACAAAGAGAGGTACAGGCTTGGATAAGGTGGTGACTAGGTAACTGCAATCAGGGAAATTATGTCGCACAAATCCAGAGGGGACCATTTATACTGTGATCTATGATATAAAAGATACTCCCTGGAATTATGTGACTCAATAATTGAAATTACTTAGCATCCTAATTTTTCAAAAAAACTTTAAAATTCTAGGCTGAGAATATGGATTAAGATGACCTTATTATATGCTAAATGCAAAGAGGAGAGTTCTTTAAGAATGAGCTGTAACAGAAGAGAAAGGAGTAGGGTGGATTTTTAGGTTCTTGCAAAGAATCCTAAGAGTTTTGGCTTTTAAACCACATAGAGAAAAGGAAAATGGCAAGGGCTATGAAATAAGAGGCTATATTTTCAGTGGAGTGCTTGAGTCAAGATCTCCACTGAAAATATATAAAAACTAGTGGCCTGTTGCATGAAAATTCATGTAATAGGCCTTCCTTCCCCTAGCTGCCATCACCAGTTTTCCTCTGGCACCTGGGACCCAGGCCTTTGGTCCGGCTTCAGCAGCAAGGCTTGGCTTCTCCACTCCAGCTGCTCCGAGCCCCTCCTTTTCCCCCCAGCTCCTCCAGCGAAGCCCAGGGCTGACTGGAAGCCTGGGTTGCCCCCAGCAAACCAGGTCCCCAGCCCCTCCTTGAGTAGAGCCCAGGGCGGGCTGGAAGCCTAGGTTGCCCCTGTGACCCAGGCCCCCAACCCCTCCTTGAGCAGAGTACAGGGTCGGCAGGAAGCTTGGCTTCTTCAACTTCAACAGGAGCAACCCAAGCCTCCTGCTCAGTCCAGCTCCATGCTCCGTGCCAGCATATGCAATTTAACCACCATCTTAGTTGGGTTAATTTGCATAGTCGCTCTGATTGACTGGTGGGTGTAGTGGAGTGAGGGAGTGATGGTTAATTTACATGTTTCTCTTTTATTAGTGTAGATGCCCCAGACCTGGAAACTGTGCTAGGGCCTGGCTGGAGAACGGAGAAGCAAAGCTAGAGAATGGTGGAACATTAGACCCAGAAACACTAATAGACATGGTTCATCTCTACCAGAAACCAGGCAAGAAATTTACACTTAGTCTCATATTTTATGATCTGGAATTGCTCACATTTGTAAACCCACTTCCAATAAGAAAAAGCCATGGGAAAGACTGTGAAAGAAAATAATCATCCTTTTATTCATGGTGTAGTTTACATAAAGGTTTCTCTCTCTCTCTCTCTCTCTCTCTCTCTCTCTCTCTCTCTCTCTCTCTCTCTCTCTCTCTCTTTATCTGAGCCACAAAACAACCCCATAAAGCAGGTATAAGAGGAACTATTATTCTCTTCTGGAAGTTGAACAGTTAAAGCCTAGAATAATTATGTTAACTCAATTCAAAGACCGCTTAAGTAGAGCAGCCAGGCTACAATTCAGGCCCTCTGAGACCTGGACCAAGCTCATTCCACTCTACCATGGAAAAAGGCTTTCCTTTAAACAACTTAATTGTCAGCTCCCTTGTCCATGTTTTCTGCCTTGCGGGCACCACATTCCTCACATCCATCTGCTTTATGTCCCCATTCCATGGCTACCTCTTCTAAGCCACACCCCCTCCTCTACACCAAGCCTTTCTTTTTCTTTATTTTTTAGTGATTTAAATGTTTACTAGACTTTATAGTTCAACAGAACATTTCAGGATTATTCTTGCATCATACAATTTAGAGTTTCCAAATAGTTAAACTGGGGATTACCATTTTCCATACGTATACTTCAAGGAAAGGAATGCCAGACCAATCATTTTACTTTCGGTTTTCTCAATCCTTTTTCTTTGTTGAACTTTATGTCATTAGTGATCTCACTTACATCTAGGATTTGTCACTTTTGAATTTTTATTGAATCTTGGATACTTTTATTCCCAAAATGAATTAAGAGTTCACTTTGAATACTACTCAAGTTAATGGATGTTCTTATCCTTCAGGTATCTTTGGAAGTTCCCCACATTGTTGAGGTTCCTCAGGTAGATTAGTTACATCATTTGCTGAATTGTATTGTTATAGGTGGTGGGAATGGCACCAGGCGTCTGACCTGAGGGGTCAGACCAAATCTGGTTTCAGCAACCTCAGTACTTGGGTTCTGGTTAGGAAAGAATTCAGACTCCAGATCCAAACTGCAAGATAACATTTATTTGGTAAATCAAAGAGGTAGAAGAAGTAATTCCTAGAAGAAATGAGCTTAGGGAACAAGTTAAAGAGGTAAAGGAAGGGCCCTTGGGGCTTGGGAGTGAGGAAGCCAATGGTAACATACCTGGGGCAGGGAGGGGGAATGGAAAGGGAAAAACATGGGTGTAATCCCCAGAAGAAAGCACCACAAATCTTTCTTTTATCTCAAGAATGTGTTTATGTAGATAAACTCTTTAAAGGTTCTAGCCCATTATTGGGGTAGGGGAAATTACCCACTAATCTAATTTACGAATTCTTGCTGAGGAGTTTGGGAAATAATTGTTACTTCTCCCAGATGTTAGTGCACTTCAAGAGAAGTTCTCAATATCTTAATCCAAAGGATAGACTCCAAGGGTAGGAATTTTGGACTAGTTTGAACTAGCATTTTGGATTAGTTCAAATGATTCTACCATATAAGTGTCTCCCCTCTTCCTCCAACACACACTTGGACTAGCCCTACCTGGATGAACTAACAAGCTACTCACCCAGTCCTTTGTTCATAGGTGCCTTCTTCCTTCTGAAGTTCCAGAAACACAGCTGAAGATTGAACTCATGTCCAGCTGGCATGAAGAGCACTCCCCAGAAGTCAGCTTTTGATGAGCTAACAGCACACTTCTGCTTGGTCTGGAGTGTCTGCCACCCGCCATCTATAGGGTACCCCTTCTCAAAACTCTAGGTAACTAGAAATTCTTCTCCTCCCCCTGAGATGCTCTGGGACTCTTGTCAGGTAGAACAAAGAGGGAGATGACTATTAAGATTTGTCACAGTGGGAAAAGAGCAATCTTGGAGCAGACATGCTCTATACTGACCAAGGTATCAGTCCTTGGCAGATCCACTGAGGCTCCTAATAAGACCCTTGGAACAGAAAGAAGGAAGAAGTTCATTTAAAAACCAATGAAACCCAGAAGGGAGAGTGGCTTTCTCTAGGAATGCCTTATGCCTGACATTGAGCTGGAGACAAGTTGGGAAAAGGGAGTGAGCTCATTGGAGGCTTGTTTGGAGCACTGGGAGCAAGAGTAGGAGGCTCATTTAACACTTTGTTCCTGTCATCTCTCTCAGATTGTCAGGTACACAGGGCAAGAGCCAACTCCTCTCCCTGCAAACCTTTTGGAAGGAAAGAGATGTCCTATAGTTGTTGGCCCTTAAGCCTGAACGCTTGATAGGTCCCCTAAGCTTTTCTCACAGAGCTGCCTCCCATCCCTGGTCTCTCCTACCCAGTCCATAGCCAGATCTACTGTTCCCCAGTCCCCTCCTTTCCTGGTGAATGATCCAAAGCTTAATTATGCTTCCTGCATTCTCCTGTTCCCCTTCTTGTAAAACTGCCTGGCTAATTTAGCTCTTTGGCCTGGATTTGCCACTTGGGGAGCATATCTTACCCCCCCCCCCCCTACACACACACACATACACTTTTTATTGTCTTTATTTTCTTAAATCTGTTTTCCTTCTCTGAGTCTTCGAAATTGGAAATGAAATTAGAGCTGTAAAACACACCATGTCAATTGCTATAATGAAACTAAATCTCTGTTCAAAATACTTATTAATTTTGTATTCCAAATGTTCTGTTTTGTGTGTTGAAACTTTTACCAGTAGCAACAAGCTATTGGAGAAATAAGTATCAAATCTAAATCAAGTTACACCAACCATGGGTCCTGTTCAAAATGGCTAATAGTGTAACTGAAATGCAGTTTTGGCTACCTGCTGCAATAAAAGTCAAACTCATGAGACAGGTGCTAGTGAAAAAGGAAAGAGGTTTATACAGGTGCTGTGACCTGGGAGAATGGTGGACTTCTGTCTCAAAGGTGAGATCCCCTTTCTGCTCAAGCCCATGGTTCTTATAGGAATATGGAGGGGAGGGATTTTTGTTTCTATCCAACTACGTTGTTAACTTTTGGCATGCTTGGTCCCTATCCATTCATCTTTCCAGCTTTCAGTGCACTCAGTGTAAGAACCTCTCCCTACAACATCTTCACCAATGGAGGAACTTCCCAGTGCTCCCTGTATACAGTATCAGTGTCAGGGGCTGAGGATTGTAGAACCCACCACCAGGAAGCCTGGACATGCTGCAGATATCATCTTGCCCCCTGACATTGGACACAGCATCCACACATCTGGAGGAACCAATTGGAGTCTGCAGGTCACCCCTGGATCTCAGAGCACCTGTATCTTATGCATAGCCCCTGCATGACCTTCCCCTCCAAAGTTACCATCCAGGCCCATGCTCACACTGCCACTGGCCACCTGCACTCCAACTGACTGTCTACAGTAACAATTCCCCCCTCAAAATTCTGGGCCCTTGTAATCTTACAAGGGTAAATGGATGGTGGTCTCATCTTCTGTAGTTTCTTCCTGCTGTCAAGGGATGTAGTCTTACCTATCCCTGAGTCCAGAGATAGTTGCTATCTACTAGAGGAAGAAAGGGGTCAAGAATTGAGGGAAGCTTTTACATGAGAAAGAAGGATTTCTTGTTTTCAGAAGGTGGCATACACAGTGTCTAGACTATAGAGGATGGCACTGCTGAACAAGTGAGGCTGGTAGACTCCATATTTCAAGAGGAAGTGTTACAGATGGGCTTTCAAAGTGAGACCTATTGTGTAGACAAGCAATCAAGTATTTAGTGATAGGTATGCTTAGTAGTACAGGTGAAATTATATGAAATAAGAAACTGGAGAGAATAAAGGGTCCCTCTAATCTAATCCTGAGCAGAGCTTTGAGTGGCACACCCAACAGCAGAATAAGTTTGCTGAGGAAGTCACCATCTGGGAAATACAGACAAAAGCATTATTGATCTAAGCATGGGCACAAGGTAAAACAATTGTCAAAGATAATAACAAACTAATAATTCACTTGTCACTTAGCTTTGGGAGGCACTGCCCATTTCCAAAAGAGAAATTTTAAATCTCTTTCAGATGTACATATCCAGATTTTCTTTGCAGTATCAATAGCAGCAGAAAGATTCCTCAGACAATGCCCACTTTGTGTGGTGGATGCAAGGTTTGATTTCTGTGAGCTTTAGGTATGTTGTAAGAAAGATGTCAAAGAGACCAGTCCATTTCTTGGCTAACTGCTGTTCAGGACATTGAATCTTCCAGGTCTTTAGTAAGTCTCAGTCTCCCAACTGGAATGGGTGTAAGGGCTCATCAGATGGGTAGATAGATATGCAGTGAGCAAACTTGTGCACAGTAGCTACTGTTTGCCCTAAATGTTATACATATTGTTTGATTTTTAAATTCATGTTCTAAATCTAAATGGGGTGTTCCTAAAACAGAACATTAGGTTTAGGTTTTCAAAATAAACTATTTCAAAAGGGCTTAATTTAAGCCCTCTTCGGGGAGTTACACTCTTCCAGAGAAGGCAATATGGAGTGCCAGGTCCTATTTTAATTGCGCTTCCTAACATATTTTTGCTGGGGTCTTCTTTATTGTGTGGTTAATTTTCTCAGCCTTCCCTGTAGATTGGGGTCTCTAAGATGCATATAGTTTCCATTGAATATGTAGTGCCTATCCTATCTTTTGGGAAATTTCTGAAGTGAACAACAGTCCATTGCCTCTTTGAATGCTGTAAGGAAGTCCAAAACTAAGGACTCTTCCTTTTTAAAAAATCACTTTGCCAACTTTAAAAAAATGTTGTTATTGATTTCTTTTTTAGAGAGAGAGAAAGAGAGAGAAACATCGATGTGAGAAAGAAACATCAATAAGCTGTCTCCAACATGCACTGTGACTGGGGATTGAGCCTGCAACCTGGGCATGTGCCCTGACTGGAACTAGTACAGATCACCTTCAGAGTATGGGAGGACACTCAACCAATGGAGCCACACTGACCAGGGTGAGATTCTTTCTTTGAATAGAAGCTGTACTACCCCAGTTGTCTTCTCAGTTCTAGTGGGTATGCCTCTATAAGTCCAGAAATAGTGTCCACAAAAACGAATAAAATAGTTTCCTGTGGTTTTAGATATCTGTATAAAATTAACTTGCTAGACTTCAAGTGAGAATATCCTTTTATATTGTACTCCCTTTACTGTTGGGGCATGTTCTGTTTTAGGATTATTTTTGGCAAATATCTGACAGACATGGATAATCTTCTGAATGGTCTTTTGTAAATGAGGGCCCTTCAAATGTGGTCTTATGAGGTTCATTAAAGCATCCCTTCTATAATGGGTACCTTCACATAGGTATTTGAGGATGGGATATAGTAGAGCTTCAGGGAATAATATCATACCAAAAGTGCTTATCTTCCATATAGAATTAAGATCAGTTTTAGAAAATCTCTATTCACAGGCATGTTCCTATTTTAAGAATTTCTGCAATACTGACTGAATTTCCTCTAAAGATTAGTTTTTAAGGAGATATTGTTCCATGAAATCCATGACCGTTCTTTTAGATTAACTCTAGAAAATTATGCTTAAGTTATTTTTATCCCCAAACTGGCATTCAAGAATGGAAGGAATACCTGTTTTTGTAATTGTCTGGTCACTCCAGTAATTTACATACAATATTATATTAGTTTCAGGTGTACAACTCAGTAATTAGATATTATATAACTTACTAAGTGACATCTTGATAAATCTCATACCCATCTGACACCATACATAGTTAATAGAATATTATTGACTATATTCCCTTTGTTGCACTTTACATCCCCATGACTATTCTGTAACTACCAATTTGTACTTAATACATTCAGCTTTTCATCCATCACCTCATCCCCCTCCCATCTGGCATCCATCAAAATGTTCTCTGCATTTATGAGTATGTTTCTGATCTGCTTGTTTATTTCGTTTTTAGATTCAATTATTGATATATATGCATTTATTGACATTTTATTGTTCATATGTTTATTACCTTTTTTTTCTTCCCCTTAAAGAAGAAACTTTAACATTTTATGGAATATTGGTTTGGCGGTTGAACTCCTTTAGATTTTTTCTTATCTGGGAAACTTTTGTATGTCTTTTGATTCTTTATTTTGGAAGGAATAAACAACAGATTAGGGGAAGCTGAGGATCAGATCAGTGAATTAGAAGACAAGGTTAAAAAAAATCATTCAATCAGAGAACAACAGCAACAACAAATCAATTAAAAAATATGAGGACTGCCCTGACTGGTTTGGCTCAATGGATGGAGTGTCGGCCTGTGGACTCAAGGGTCCCAGGTTCAATTCCAGTCAAGGGCATGTACCTTGGTTGTGGGCACATCCCCAGTGAGCAGTGTGCAGGAGGCAGCTGATCGATGTTTCTCTCTCATCAATGTTTCTAACTCTCTATCCCTCTCCGTTCCTCTCTGTAAAAAATCAATAAAATATATTTAAAAAATACGAGGACAGCTTAAGGGAGCTGTGGGCTAACATGAAACATAACAATCTATACTAATAAAAAGGTAATATGCTAATTAGACTGGAAGACCTTCCAGAAGCCATGGTGGTGGGGCTGAGACAGAGATGGTTAAGGGCAAACAGGCCAGCATGGGGTGGCAGTTGGGGACAAGCAGACTGGCAGGGGGCAGTTGGGGGTGAGCAGACCAGCAGGGTGTCAATTGGGGATGATCAGGCTG
>PVJC01041756.1:0-15228 GCA_004026665.1 Murina feae
TGGGTGGTTGAAGACTTGACTTTGGGTTCCATGGTGCACCCCAGACTCTGACAGGAGGAAGATTTTCATATACATTTTACTAATTTTCTTTAATCTCTGACACTTCTATTATAGAGAAAGGGCAAATAGCAATATTAAAATATTTCCTCTAATTAATCCCCTTTTAATGTGCACGAATTTCGTGCACTGGGCCACTAGTATTTTAACAATGCTATTTGCCCTTTCTCTATAATAAAAGTGTCAGAGATGAAAGAAAATTACTAAAATGTATATGAAAATTTCTCTCCTGTCAGAGTTTGGGGCATGCCATGGGACCCAGAGTCAAGTCCCTGCCCACTTGCACATGCCTCAAAATCACACGAGACCCAGACCCAGCTGGCCCCACCCCATCAAGTCCCGCAGGGCAGGGGGCGCAGCCTCAGATCCCCCGGCCCAGCGTCAGGTGGGGGGTGAAGCCTCAGGTCCCCCATCATGCCTTGCCAGGTGGGGGGCACAGCCTTAGGTCCCCCAGCCGGCCTCAGGTCCCCCGGCCCCGGTGCAAGGGCGCAACAATCATTTGCATATTAGCTCTTTATTATATAGGACTAGGGGCCCAGTGCACAAAAATTTGTGCACTCGGGGTGGAGGGGGCGTCCCTCAGCCCAGCCTGTGTCTCTCACAGTCTGGGACCCCTTGGGGGATGTCCACTGGCTGACAGGCAAGGCCAGCCTGGGTGAGGGGCTAATGGCTGTTTGCAGGCTGGCCAAGCCCCCCCAGTGGGAACCCTCACCCCATGGGGGTGTGGTCAGCCTGGGTGAGGGGGTGAGGGCCGTTTTCAGGCCAGCCACATCCCCTTCAGGGTTCAGATCTCTACTGGGGTGCCTGTCCAGCCTGGGTAAGGGGTTGAGGGCTGTTTGCAGGCTGGCCACAGTTCCCATTGACCCAAAGTCCCAGTGAGGCTGGCTGGAAGGCTTCTGCAGTTTATCTTCTATAATTGAAACTTGGTTGCCTTGAGCAGAGGCCACAGCCTGCCTAGGCAGGCAATGAAGCCTCCTGTTTGCTTCAGCTCTGTGGCTTCTATAATTGAAACTTTGTTGCCTTGAGCAGAGGCCACAGCCTGCCTAGGCAGGCAGTTTCCTCCATTGCTGGCCTCCTGTTTGCTCTAGCTCTGTGGCTGCCATCTTGGCTGGGTTAATTTGCATATTGTCGCTCTGACTGGCTGGTGGGCATGGCTTGGCTGGTGGGCGTGGCTTCGGTGTAACATAGTGTGGGTTAATTTGCATATTACTCTTTTATTAGATTAGATGTTCCATTGTCTCAATGTATTCATTCAACAGGTTCTCCCATCTTCAGATCCTAATAACATTTTTCAGTGACTAGAAACATTCCCAAAATGTTCACAAAACATTTAAAGAGACCTCATAGTCATTAAAAAAATTAAAGACATTTTTCCAACTAAAATGAAAACAAAAAACTGAATGTAATCACTAGTGTACAGCAAATAATCAGGGATTCTCTTTTTGCCTTTATCACATTCTCTGATGAGTAAGACACTAAAATTTCTATTCAAAGCCAACGTATTTCAGTGTTACACAATCTTGCCATCATAAGAGAATTTTCTGGATTCTTACTGTACAGAAACTTTACATTTATGTTATCCTGCTTTTGCCTAATACTGCTTTATACCATAGTCCAAGAATCTGAGAGAGAGATGTCTATTGGCAGAAGGCTTCTTTCAGTTGTTGAATAGCAAAGGCTGAGAGGGAGGATTCCTAAGGGCCCTAAGAGGGGAAAGGAAAATTTAGCCTCATTCATTAACTTACTAAAATTGCTTACCATTTTGGAAATTTTTGTGGGTACATTTCATACTTTTAAGGTTCATATTCTCAATAGTGAAAATCTAGGAATAACTAGAACTGGGTTCTAGTTCCAGGTCGAACTCTAATTCTAACTCATAGCATGATTTTGGCCAAATCACTGCTCACTCTCTTTCCGCTTCAATTTTCTCAACTGTAAATGAGGGGATAGAACTACATTCCCTTAAAGATTTCATACAATGCTAAGTATACTACAGAATGTTCCTCAGACTAGAAATTTACATGGATTAGGCTACCCAGATAAAAATAACAAAGCAGCATAAAAGCAAAAGCAAACAGTTAATCCTTCATTCACTAGTGCATTTGTTATGGTAGGTCTCCACGCACTTCTATAAGCACCCAGATTTTTATTTAGATTTTTGATTTTTAGAGAGAGTGAGGAAAGGAGAAGGAGAGAAACAGCAATGTAGAGAGAAACATTGACTGGCTGATTCCTGCACATCCCCATGCAGGATCAAGCCCACAAACCTGAGCCTGTGCCAGAACAGAAATTGAACTGGCAATCTTTCGGTGCATGAGACAACACCCAACCAACTGAGCCACACTGGCCAGGCTATAAGCACCTAGATTTTATCTATGTATTTAAGCTTTTATGTATGCAAGAAGAACATACCCTGTGTTAAATACAGCACCAAGTTGCTTCACTCCTTACAAAAGTACTTTTTTTTGTTGTTGTTAAAATATTTTACTGATTTTTTATAGAGAGGAAGGGAGAGGAATAGAGAGTTAGAAACATCGCTGAGAGAGAAACATCGATCAGCTGCCTCCTGCACACCTCCTACTGGGGAGGTGCCCACAACCAAGGTACATGCCCTTGACCGGAATCGAACCTGGGACCCTTGAGTCCGCAGGCTGATGCTCTATCCACTGAGCAAAACTGGTTAGGGCACAAAAGTACTTTTGAAGATGCTCTTACTGTGTTCACAGAGGAAGGCTTGACCACGATCAATCCTCTCACTTAGGCTTCCCCAAGACCAAGAAGCTGTGGAAGAAAAAATAAACCCTTTTCTAGACTGTGCTATACCAATACGAGTGTCACTGAATAAATCCATGAGCCCCTGTCCACTGCTTACATTGTCACGCCATCAGTATTACTTGCATCTACTTCAGCTGTAGTTTGTGTCCTGATGCGTGAGCCTCATCATTTCAAACACTGAGGCTTCATTCTTCTAAATCAAACAGCTAGTTGAGGCTTACCTTCTTTCCACCTTTCATATTACATAGTGGGTCTTTGGGAGTAATTGACACTAATATAATGAGAGAGACAACTATGTTTTGTACAAGCAGAAAGCTCAGGCTTCATGAATGTCAAATACAGCTGAAAAGAACTTAAAGGTCATCTAGTCCAATTTCTTCATTTGTGAGAATTCAGAGGTGCCTAAGGCTGCTACCTAAGGTCATACAGAAAACATATCTCCTGATTTAGGCCAACACTCCTTCCATTCTATCAGTTAACATTGCCACTCAGGAAAGAATGCTAAAATTGTAATATTCTTCCCTATAGAACATGTTGTCATTACTCTGTAGCATCAATGAAACATCCCACCCACATCAACTGAAATGACAAAAAACATCAAGCTATCATCTGTCCAATGTCAAGAAATGAACTTGTGCTGTTGTGAGTGACCTACTAGTTAGTGTTTTAGGCTTACACAGACATCAGAGTATAAAATAGGAAGATGGAAGGAAGGGTAGAAGAAAAGAAAGAGTTCTGAGTAATTAATATTTTTCCAGTGGCAATCAAAGATGTTTAGGATGGTAAGATGAAAGAAATAATGTCCTAAGATTGTTCTGAATCTTTGAGAGAGAATAAAATGGTAGAACTCTTAGAATCCAGAGCAAGTATGTGATTATTTGTAAAGCAACTGCATGGTCTATAGAAGAACTAGAACCGCTTCAATTACAGCAGTAGTCTAAAACATCCAAATGCTCTTCTTGGGACCTTCTTTTAAAAAATTACTCAGAAGAGGTTTCTCCTTGTCGTTCAGTTTTTACACACACGTGTACCCCATATTTAACTCACTCTCAGCATATTTAATCATTGTTCACATACTCATCTGGGCATATATCCAACCTCTTGCTCTATGAAACACTGGAATAAACTTTTATTAGGAAATTAGAAGAAGTAAACGAACAGGAGGGAAAGCAAATACATTTTCATGCAAAGTACAGGATACAGCTGTGATCTGTCAGACTTTCAGGACTATCTCCTTAGCTATCAGCAAAGGAGTCCCTTTAGCTGACCAGGAAGTAGCAATTTAAAAAATACAAATGTTCCCAAGCCCCGTTTCTATTCACTTCACTTCACATTTCCAGCACACACTCACCCTTTGACCAAAATTGTATAATACACTCAATCAAATAGCCTAGATGAAGTGCTGAACTTGACGGATGACAAGTTCACAGAATAATCTTTAATTATGATGTCCCCAAATGAAAAAAAACCTGTGTTGGATATACTCTTCTGAAGAAACAGATTAAAGCAAAAATGACAAAACTAGTCTTAGCTCTTAAGAAATTCATACTTGTATGAATGATCTTTAGTTTCCCATTTCTGAAAGTTGTTTCCATGGCACCAAAATATAACTAAAAAACTGTAATTTTCTTTTTTATCTTTTGCAAGATACTATGTGAGCTAACAAACAAGGCACCTAACCCAGGCCAAGGCAGCAAAGGTGAAAGGGAGCATTTCATAATAGAGCTACATGTGATTTACAAGTGACATATATATTACACATATATATGTACATGTGTGATTTATAAATTATATTTTAAAAGATAGAGTTAGCTAAGCAAAGCAGCAGCAAAAATGTGCTTTAGGCACTAGGAGTAGCATAAACAAAAGCAATGGTGTATTTGGGACTAATGATAACTGGTTTGTAATACAAAAAAAAGTCAGATAGCTGGATACTTAGCTGCTGAGTAGACGTGCTCAAGGTGAATCAACAGGAGATCACATTTCAAATAGTAGTTCTACACACATAAATAAAAGAGGCTCAAAACAAAGGAAACAGTGATATGCTCAAATGGGTGTGTTTAGAGAAGAGAGGAAGTGGTAAGCATTTTAACCACAAAAACACTATAGAATTACTTTCAAAATAACAGCCCTTTCAATCTCTTGACTTTCCCAGCTAACCTTTTAAATCAGTCAGAGGAGAGAACACCAGTGTTAGCACAATCCTCACAAAGTACTATCACCATGGGTCTGATACACAAAAACAGAGCTAACTTTCAAAGAGGAAGTCACCATCTTGTCAATTAGATGATACACATTAGAAATGAAAGGATCAGCTGTATCAAAAAAGCAATGAGAGAAACCAAGATGGCGGCATAGGTAAACACCTGAAATTGCTGCCTTGCACAACCAATTCAAAAATACAACTAAAAGACAAAACAGACATCACCCAGAATCACAGGAAGGCTGGCTGAGTGGAAATTCTATAACTAGAAGGAAAGAGAAAAGCACAGAGACTCAGAGGAGATGTGGAAGTAAAGTGTAGAGGTATGGAGGCGTGCGCGGAAAGGGCTCAAGGAAAGGGCTGGCAACTGAGGACAAAGTTGTCCTTTTCAATTGGGAGGGAGGCACAAGCTCCCGACTGCTCTGAATTCCAGTTCCGGATGAGTCTTTGGGGATCCAGACTCATATGGGGAAAAACTAAACTGTCTGGCATCAGGAGAAACTCCAGGGCGGCTTTCTCGCAGAGGTGCTTGCAACAATTACCAATTACCATGGGACACTGAGACCCGGGGCCTCTTAGGGCAGTGCTGAGGATCAGCCATAGCTGTTTGCTCTGCACTGTTGATTCCCTGAGACCCCGCCTCACTCAAGCTGTGCGAACAGGCTTTTGCATATGAATGACCTGGTCCTTTACAATCTACAATTACCTAACAAACTGCAGTTGGGTCAGACAGACCCAGAACATCCAAAAGAAGGCCCAAGGCCCCACAGCAGCTAGCACTGCTTCACAGCTGGGCCTCATCTGGGCACCTCCAAACCCCAAACAAAGAACAGGAATCTGCAGATCTCTCCATAGCTCCTGCTGGGTAGCCTCAGGCAGAGGCTAAATTAGCACCTCCTTAGAGATCCAAGAGCCAGGGAACCCAGTGGTCAGAGTGGGACCATCCAGATTACAACTCCTCAGATCCATAAGGGACACACTCAGGGGGCAGACTCAGTGAGCACCGAAGTCCCACTGAAGCAACTCTTGCCCCATAAGGGTGTCTCCAGCACAGAAGTTCTCCACCATAGACACAGCTGATTCTCACAGCCAAGTGGCCTGGAGGTCATTCCTCCCAGTGATACCAACAACAATCAAGGCTTAGCTACAACAAGACTGTGCACAAAGCCCACATAGGGTTGCACCAAGAGTGTCCACCTCAGGTAATTGGGGAGGCTGAGTCACTCCGCCCTATAGGACACCTAGCACAGAAAGCCACCCTTATCAACACAGGGAAGCAGCCAAAATGCAGAGACAAAGAAACATCACAAATAACAGAAATGGAGCAAAGAAAACTACTGGATATAGAGTTCAAAACCACGGTTATAAGGTTTTTCAAGAATTTTCTAGAAACTGCTGATAAAATTAGTGAGACCCTCCATAAATCTAGTGAGACCCTTGAGGATATGAAAAAGGACCAACTAGAAATTAAGCATACACTGACTGAAACAAAGAATATTATACAGAGATCCAACAGCACACTAGAGGACTGCAAAAATCAAGTCAAAGATTTGAAATACAAAGAAGCAAAAAACTCCCAACTGGAAAAGCAAAAAGAAAAAAGAATCCAAAAATATGAAGATAGTGTAAGGAGCCTCTGAGACAACTTCAAGCGTACCAACATCCGAATTATGGGGGTGCCAGAAGAAGAGAGAGAGCAAGATATTGAAAATCTACTTGAAAAAATAGTGACAGAAAACTTCACCTACCTGGTGAAAGAAATAGACTTACAAGTTCAGGAAGCACAGAGAATGCCAAAACAAGAGGAATCCAAAGAGGACCACACCAAGACACATCATAATTATAATGCCAAGGGCAAAAGACAAAGAGAGAATCTTAAAAGCAGCAAGAGAAAAACAGTTAGCTACCTACAAGGGTATAAGATTACCTATAAGATTGTCAGCTGATTTCTCAATAGAAACTATGCAGGCCAGAAGGGAGTGGCAAGAAATATTCAAAGTGATGAATAGCAAGAACCTATGACCAAGATTACTTTACCCAGCAAAGCTATCATTCAGAATTGAAGGTCAGATAAAGAGCTTCACAGATAAGAAAAAGCTAAAGGAGTTCACCACCACCAAACCAGTATTATATGAAATACTGAAAGGTATCTTTAAGAAGAGGAAGAAGAAGAAAAAGGCAAAGATTAAAATTATGAACAACAAATACATATCTATCAACAAGTAAATCTAAAAATCAAGTGAATAAATAATCTGATGAACAGAATAAAGGTGAATATAATAGAATCAGGGGCATAGAAAGGAGTGGACTGACAATTCTCAGGGGAAAAAGGGTGTGGGGGGTGTGGGAAGAGACTGGACAAAAATTGTATACCTATGGATAGAGACAGTGTGTGTGTGGGGGGGTAAGGGCAGAGGGTGGGGTGGGAATGGGTGGAAGGGCCTATGGGGGGGAAGAGGAATAACTGTAATAATCTGAACAATAAAGATTTAATTAAAAAATATATTTTAAAAAGCAATAAAAGAACACGTGGAATAGAGCAAAAGAGCTCTCTCTGAAATCTTGCCCTCTCCCACAGCAAATGCCACAATTTATAAACAGCTGGGAAACTTCCTTTTCACAGGAAAAGGATGACTTCTTCATTCAACATGAAAGTGGAAATGACAAAAACTGCCACACAGAAAAAAGGTGTTTCCTGAAGGACGAAGACAGAGCACTGCCTTTATTTACACACACACACACACACACACACACACACACACACACACACACACACGAAAAGCAAAATACATGCAAACAACAAGCAGAAATCTTTTTCAAGAGCTATAGGAGAAAAGAACTAAGTTCAAGGAAATGTTTCATGGTAGAAGTTAGCCTTCGGGGATTCATCATTTTGTCTTAGTGGATTATCTTAAGTGCAAATCTGCTTAAAGGGAATGATAAGGACATATATGCACTTCATGTTCATGCAGGGATTTTTATCTATACATATTTTTAATAAGTATCTAGTTTCAGCTTTCCTTCCACACATCCAAAAAAAGATTTCATATTTCTTAACTAATTTATCACTAGCTTTTATAATTCAGATTATCTCAACAAACTGATGCTTGGGTTTTTCTTTAATTTATGCTGATTTATAACAAGCATATTTGATCATTCAATTAAAAGCATTCTTTTGAGTGCCTCCTATGCACTAAGTACCAGTTTACATGTTGGGGCACAATGGACAACAGCTTCCTGCCCTCAAGGAGCTTACATTATTCACCATTGTGAAAAATATATTTTAAAAATCCCTTTGCCTAAGTCAATACCCTCATATTCCACCTCTTATGAACAAAGACATCAAAAGATTTTGCAACCAAAGGAACTCTTAAGGAAATAATTGGAAACTGTTAATAACCTAGGGTTTCCTTACACCACTGACCACGGGAATTCAAACAACTTTCTAATATAGATATGGATCTAGAAAGGACCAAAAGTAATCTATTTATAATTCCACTTTCCCACTAGCAAAGCCACTGTTCAACAGCTTCCTTGGAGACTGAAGAAGACCAGTCAAAAGAGAGTTCTTCATTTGCTCTAGATACATGGTGAGATTACTTCTGAGGAAGGTGGGCTGTAATGTAACATCACCAAATTTCACTCAGAAGTTGAAGACAGGGGTCTTGGATTTTAAATGTACACCAGTAGTTTCAAACTCAATATTTTTGTGAATCTACTCAGTGTTGACTAGACAAAAAAATCTAATTTGTCCATTTCTCATTTCCTTCTGTTAATTCTTGGTCAGAGCAAATTAATACTTTAAAACCAGAGTTAATTTTTCACTTTCTATTCCAAATCCTGAATTATCTTGGAAAAAGTCCCAGTTTTCCCTAAAGCTTAAAGAAAGATACTCCACTCCTAAAAATTAAGTCTATTATTGTTTTGATGAGGGGAAAAAATCCCTCCATTTCAGCTGGCAGCCATATTCAAAATAATTTAGTTCCCAATATAAAAGGTCAAGACTAATTTTTTTAGTCCTTGCTAGTTCCCCCTTACACTTTCATGACTTTCATGCTTTTTATAAATATTACACTTCATGCCTGGATTTGATCATTAAAGGAATCAACTAATAAGAAAACATACCATTCAATACAGCAACAGAAAGTCTGCAAATGCAAAATGGAAGTAATTCTGGCAAGGAATTTATTCATAGAACTATATATACATGGGAGGCTCATCAGAACCCTTTTGAATTATGTCAGCTCAAAAGGCTTCCCCTCTAAACCTAAACCTTGGAACTGGGGGAGAATGACAGTTATGCAGCTAGTCATCTCATTAAGAACACTTGTAATTGAGATGTGATTTTGGATTAATGTTTTTGCTGACTTATAAAAATCTGTTTGCAATTCAACAGCCCTCAGGTCATAAGCTCATATATGCTACCTCAGGCACTATATTAGTCTGCATGTTTAGCTAAAAGATTTCATAGTGGTTAGTTTAGCATGGATTTACAATAAGTGTTCCATTTTACACTTTCTGTCTCATTCCATTAAGAAAACTGTCATGATGGGCTTTTTACACTTTAGTCACTTGAAGTTTTAGCTTATCAGTTTGTAAAATCTGCACTTTTCTTGGACTCTTAGTATAAATAAAATCAAGAAAAAATAATTTATTAACATTGTAAATATTTATAGACTTTGAACCTTAAATAATACCATTAGCCCAATAATTAATAGTCTAATTTAGTAACTCACTTATTTTTCAATTTTGGTGGATCTATTTTCCAAATCGTCCAAACATATGTTTGAGAGTAATATAATATGGCTTGAGACAGGATATATTTAATATCATACTTAGGTAACTTTCTTTTAAATAAAATTTGTAAATATCATAATTATGTAAATCTTTTTAGGAATTCTTGCCATTTGCAACAGCATGGATGAAACTGGAGAGCATTATGCTAAGTGAAATAAGCCAGTCAGAGAAAGATAAATACCACATGATTTCACTCATTTGTGGAATATAGAGAACATAGACTGATGAAGAGGGACCAATTCAGAGACAGAGAAACATCAATCAGACTGTCAATCCTCAGAGGGAAAGTAGGGGAGGGTGGGAGTAAGGAAGAGAGATCAACTAAAGGACTTATATGCATACATATAAGCCAAACCAATGGACACAGACAACAGGGGATGACAGCATGAGTGGAGGGAGGGGAGAGTAGGGGGTTAATGGGGGGACAAGGACACATTTGTAATACCTTAACCAATAAAGATAATATATATATTTGTTTCAAATGGCTGGTGATTTTCACTAGGTGAGTATAGTTTTAAAATATACTCATCTTTACTTTAGGTCCCCAAGATACTCCCAAGATGTTGTTTGATTGGAGATACCCATGAAACTTTCTTTTTTCTTTCTTTTTTGGCAAGAAAGCATTAGGATTTAACTTATTCTTTTTATTTGCTTTTAAGACACTCACTTTTTGTTCCGCAACTGTGTCTTTTTCCTATGGTTGAGTTTTCTTATTTTTCTAAAATATCTATGATAAGTAGCATGACAAGTGTTTCTTTCCAGTGCCCCCCAAATACTCATTTAAGATTCAAGGAAGTATAACTATTACAAGATAGGGTTTGTAAAAATGTTCTTAAGCAATATAAAAATTATATAGGCCTCAATCTAAAAAGATCCTAATTTTAAAAAAAGAAAAATAATGAAAAATAAATAAATAAATAAATAAATCCATCCTAATTTAGAAGACCTAGAATGGGACCCAGACATATAGCTGTAAAATGATTCTAATGCACCTCCTTGTTCAAGAACCACTAGATTTCCTACGACCATTATGACATTTCTATATAACAGTTCTGTGTTATAGTGTATATATACAGAAGAACATGAGGTTGCGTTAGCTGAGTGACTAGCCCAAGGTCATGTAACAGAATCCAAGTCCTTCAACTATAAATACATTACACAAAACTGCCTAAGCTCAAAATTATTGTTGCTAAAAGAGTGTTAATTTGTACTGGTATGTAGCAACAAAATCTGTGTTGAAATTATTTAAAAAAATGTTTTATAACCAATTTATTTAAACCAAAAAAAATACAAAACAGTTATTTTTACATACTAAGTTATTTACAACAGTTTTAAACATTTGAGTGACCTATCAATAGGAAGACTGTTATAGAGCCCTGTATGTTAAGTATTAAAAATGAATGACATATAGTTACTTTGAACTAACTATCCTTATTATAGAGGCACACTAGGAAACCATGGCCCTTAACACATATATTATCAAGTGACCTGGGGAAAACTCCATCCCACTGTTTTTAGGATGGCAAATACTTCATCTCAAAATAGTCAGCACTGTTACCTATGAACAAACTTCAATGGTTTATAGTAGACATCACTTTAGAATTACACTGGATCTCAGCAGTGCCTGAATACAAACTCCATAAAACAAACCAAAAAAGAGACAAACTATCCTGAATTATGACAGTATTTCAGGTTTCACTCTCTTTAAAAAAAAAAAAAAAATTCTCACCTGAGGACATTATTGTATTGAATTCACAGAGAGAGGAGAGATTGATTGCTTCCAGTTCCCACCTTGACCAGGGGTGGAACCCACAACTTAGGTATGTGCCCTGACTGGGGAATCAAACCCACAACCTTTCAGTGTAGGGGCAGACGCTCCAACGAACTGAGCCACAATAACCAGAGCCAGGTTTTTACTCTTTTTAAATTTCATACCAAATATTTTCAAATCAGTATTTCATAAATGCTTCATTAGCAACACTATTTTTTAAAGTTTGTTCTTATTGTTAACATTACAGATGTCTCTCATTTTCTTCCCTTTAGCCCTCAGACGCTGCCCTCCCCTCCCTCTGGTCCTAATCACCCACATTGTTGTCTGTATCCATGGGCTATGCATATATGTTCTTTGGCTATTCTCTTTACTCTTCTTTCATCCTGTCTGCCCCACCCACATCCTCCCTAGAAGACATAGGCCGTAAAATCTCTCCTAGCAATACTTTTGCTGATATATCTCCTAGGGCAAGGGAAACAAAGGAAAAAATAAACAAATTGGACTACATCAAACCAAAAAAAAAGCATCTGCAACACTATTTTAATTCTAAAGTATTACATATAGTATTACATATGCCTTCTTTTTATCCCACTGACCTCTCTTGGGCCACTCCCAACCCTCAGCACATGCCCTTACCCCCCTAGTGTCTGTGTCCATTGGTTATGCTTATATGTACGCATATAAGTCCTTTGATTGATCTCTTACTCCCTCCCCCAGCTTCCCTCTGAAATTTGATGTTCTGTTCTATGCTTCTATGTCTGTCTCTGACTCCATTTTTGTTCATTAGTTTATGTTGTTCATTATATTCCACATGAGTGAGATCATGTGATATTTATCTTTCCCTGGGCTTATTTTGCTTAGAACAATGCTCTCCAGGTCCATCCATGCTGTTGAAATGGTAAAAGTTCCTTCTTTTTTTATAGCAGAATAGTATTACATTGTGTAGATGTACCACAGTTTTCTAATCCACCCATCTGCTGATGGGCACTTAGGCTGTTTCCAAATCTTAGGCTGTTTCCAGTCTAGCTATTGTAATTTGTGCTGCTATGAACATAGGGGTGGACGTGAATGATGTTTCTGATTTCTTGGGATATATTCCTAGAAGTGGGATCACTGGGTTGAATGGGAGTTCTATTTTTAATTTTTTGAGAAAACTCCATACTGTTTTCCACAGTGGCTGCACCAGTCTACATTCCCACCAGTAGTGCACGAGGGCTTTTTTTTCCACATCCTTGCCAGCATTTGTCCTTTGTTGATGATAGCCATTCTGACAGGTATGAGATGGTATCGCATTGTTGTTTTGATTTGCATCTCTCATATGATTAGTGACTTTGAGCATGTTTTCATAAGTCTTGTGGCCTTCTGTATGCCCACTTTTGAAAAGTGTCTAAATCCTTTCCCCATTTTTTGATTGGATTATTTATCTTCCTTTTGTTAAGATGTATGGATTTCCTATAAATTTTGGAGATTAGGCCCTTATCGGATATAACATTGGCAAATATGTTCTCCCATGCAGTTCTGTTGATGATTTCTTTTGCTGTGCAGAAGCTTTTTATTTTGATGAAGTCCCATTTGTTTATTTTCTCCTTAGTTTAAGTCCTTTATCCATTTTGAGTTTGTTTTTGTGTATGGTATAAGTTGGTGATCTAGTTTCTTTTTTTTTTTTTTGCATGTATTTGTTCAATTTTCCCAACACCTTTATTGAAGAGACTATCTTGACTCCATTGTATGCTCTTGCCTCATTTGTCAAATACTGAGTATAATGGCTTGGGTCGATTTCTGGGTTCTCTGTTCTGTTCCATTGGTCCATATGTCTATTCTTGTGCCAGTACCAGGCAGTTTTGAAAACTGTGGTTTTGTAATATATCTTGATATCTGGTACTGTGATCCCTCAAACTTTATTCTTCTTTCTCGAGATTGCTGCAACTATTGGGGTCTTTTTTTATTTCATATGAATTTTTGGAGAGTTTGTTCTAGGTCTGTGAAATATGCCATTGGTATTTTAATGGGGATTGCACTAAATCTATAGATTGACTTGGGTAGTATGGACAGTTTAATGATGTTGATGTTGATTCTACCAATCCATGAACATGGTATGTTCTTCCATTTGTTTATGACTTTCTCTATCTCTTTTTTCAATGTCCTGTAGTTTTCCAAGTACAGGTCTTTTACCTCCTTAGTTAAGTTTATTCCTAGGTATCTTAATTTTTTGGTGCAATGGTAAATGGGATTATTTTTGTTGTCTCTCTGCAACACTAGTTTTTGAAATACTTATTATGTACAAGGTACCCATACTAAGTGATTTATACATACATTTGATTTAATGTTAATCACTAACTTAAAAAGGCAACTATAGCTCCATCTTGTAGAGGAGGAAAACAAAGCTTAGAAGACCTAGCAACTTCCAAAGTTACAAGACTAGTTGGATTAGAATCCTATACTCTTAACTGTCTTGCAACTTATAAATTTATGTACATAATCTAAAAAAATTCACATTAGATAGGATTTCATGTTCTTCAAAGCTTTTGATTCTCACTTTCTCTAGAATTATATAGATAAAACTTACACAAATTCTTGATATAACTAGTAGCAATCAGCTACCTCCCTCTGCCCCAAATTATTGATACTCTGCCTTAGGCCAGGGAGTACTTTATAATAGGAGTCCACTGGTAAGTTTGCAGTCAAAAAGCGAAATAGTAAAATTAACCGTTTCTCCGAGACTGGGTAAGCCACGCCCACCAGCCAATCAGAGCGGCTGTATGCAAATTAGCCCAGCCAAAAAGGAGGCCGCCACTCTCGGACCTGAGTAAACGGAGCAAAAGTGAAGCTGCGCCCACTCCACTTAAACTGGCTCAAGCGAAACACAGGTTTGAAACAACATAACAATCATAGAATCCTCGGGAGCTGAAAGACACAGCAGCCCGGGCTTCATCACTAAGTAACATTGTGTCATTATAGACGCTGCGAGGTGAAGCAGAGAGGAGGCTTCCTTAGTAGTTAGTAGACCGCCTTAAAGGAACAGTGTATCAATTATAGAAGATAAACCCCAGGCCTTAAAGGAACAGCATCAATTATAGGAGATAAACCCCAGAAACCTGTGTCCAGCCAGCCTTGCTTTGACGTTGGGTCAATGGGAGCTGTGGGCAGCCTTAAAGCCCCTCACCCAGGCTGCTCAGGCACGCCAGCTGGTGGACATCCCCCGAGGGGTCCCAGACTGTGAGAGGGCACAGGCCGGGCTGAGGGACCTCCTGAGTGCACAGAGCGGCTGCAGGGCGGGACAGCGCAGGACCCAGGACCCGTGAGTGGGAAAGAGGCAGCAGGGTTGGAGGGCACTGGGAAGCGAGTAAGAGGCGGCAGGGGGTCGGTGGGCTGCTTGGTGAGCTTCTCAGGCCCTTGGAGGGGCATCGGGGAGCGGGAAAGAGGTGGCAGGGGGTTGGTGGCCTGCTTGGCAGCTGTCCAGGCCCTTGGAGGGGCATCGGGGAGCGGGAAAGAGGTGGCAGGGGGTCGGTGGCCTGCTTGGCAGCTGTCCAGGCCCTTGGAGGGGCATCGGGGAGCAGGAAATAGGTGGCAGGGGGTCGGCGGCCTGCTTGGTGGGCTTCCCAGGCCCTTTGCGGGGCATCGGGGA